>VDFB02331411.1:0-105102 GCA_007258455.2 Sequoia sempervirens | reverse complement strand
CATTTCCTCATGCATAGCTTGTGACCAAAGCTTGTTCTCATCTGAAGACAAAGCTTCCTTGTAAGATCTAGGTTCGTCATTAGTACTCATCAAAGCAAATATACAATGAAAATTAGGTGGGCTATACCTATCAACGAGATTCCATTGTCTTGTGGATCTTCTCAAAGGAGGTTCTTCTTGTTCCTCGGTATGCTCATCATGAGCATCTATCTTAGAACTCTGTGAACTTTCCTCATTCAATCCATCCAATTGTTCTTCAACATGTGCATCTTCATGCTTCTCAGTATTTATCTCAAAATGCACTGTTCGAGAAGTATCATTATCCTTTGGCTATTCTTCTCTTGAATAAGATCTAAATTCCTTGAAAATCACATCTCTAGATAAAGTAATTTTTTGGGTTAGAGGATTCCAAAGCTTGTAACCTTTTACATTTTCACCATAACCTATGAATATGCATTTTTGTGCTTTAGGATCCAACTTAGACCACTTTTCTTTAGGCACATGAACAAAATCCTCACAACCAAAGATCCTTAAATGTGAAACACTAGGTTTCCTACCTAACCACATTTCATAAGGGGTTTTATCTTCAATAGATTAACTAGTAGATCTATTGATTAAATAACAAGAAGTACTTACAGCCTTAGCCCAAAGGTACCGATCTAGCTTAGGACTACTTAACATACTCCTAGCTCTTTCCATTAAGGTTTGGTTCATCCTTTTTGCTACTCTATTTTGTTGAGGTGTATATAGAGTAGTTTTCTGTCTCACAATTCCTACATGCTTACAATAATCATCAAATTCCTTAGAACAATATTCACCACCATTATTAGATCTCAACACTTTTATCTTATGATCTGATTGTTTCTCAACCAAAGCCTTAAATTCTTTAAACTTATTGAACACATCAGATTTTTTATGCATAAAATAGATCCAAGTGTATCTTGAGACATCATCAATAAATGTGACATAATATCTAGATTTTCCAATAAAGTCAATATCCACAAGACCCATAACATCCTAATCAATAATCTCTAATAATCTTTTAGCTTTATTTGTTCCATTAGGAAATGAAGATCTAGATTGCTTTCCAAACACACAATGCTCACAAAAATCATTTTTGTCAATTTTATAATCAGGAATATCGTCAACCAATTTTTTATTAAGAATGGTCCTAAGACCTTTTTCACCAATGTGGCCCAATCTATGGTGCCACAACATACATGTATTTTTAGCTTCAGTTACATTGGTTGATTTATTCAAATTGGAGGTATTAAGCTTAAACAAAGTCTCAATTTGAGATCCTTTAGTAACCACCATATTCCCTTTCATCAATCTACAACGACCTTTGTCAAATGTCACATGCATTCCAGAATCATTGAACTTAGATACAAAAAGTAGATTTCTAGCAAGTCCTCGAATATGTAAAACATCATTAAGGGTCTTAACCCTACCATCACTGAAACAAAAATTTACCTCTCCTTTTCTCACAACCTTTGTTGTTCTATTATCTCCAAAGAAGACATTTCCTCCATCATATGCAGTATACTTAGTGAACCACTCCTTGTTAGGAGTCATATGATAGGAGCAACCTAAATTAATAAGCCAAGAGTCATCACTAATAGTATTACTTGAAATGACCAATGCATCATTACCGTCATCCAAGGATTTCTCTGTAGAAGCATCAAAACTTTTTTTCTTGTTCTTACAATCCTTCTTTACATGTCTAGGTTTCCCACAATTCCAACACTTTACCTTACTCTTACCAGGGGTTTTAGACTATCCTTTGGACTTACCCTTTCCTCTCTTGTCTCCCTTAGGTTCCCTTTCCTTAGGCCTACCTCTTACAAACAAGGCATCTTGGGATCCCATTTTAGACTTCCTCCTCATCTCCTCTGATAGGAGAGTAGGAATTATATTGTCCATCTTAGGATCTGCACCACTTCCATTGAGAACAACAATTAGATTTTCCCAAGACTCTCGAAAAGAAAAAAGTAACAAAATGCATTTATCTTCATCTTCTAGCTTTACATCTATAGATGCTAACTGACTTAGAATAAAATTGAAAGCATTTAAATGATGTGCAACAAAATCACCATCTTTCATCTTTGAAGAATACAACTGTCTTTTCAGATACAACTTATTAGAAAGACTTTTGGTTTGATACATATCACCTATCCTCTTCCACAATTTATATGCAGTAGTTTCAACCGAAACAACTAAGTTCTCTATGGTTTTTAACTTGAAATACATATGATGACAACATAATAGTAGGCACATTCCTCCATGGGTTCCCTAACATCACCAAATGATGTCACTAACACTTAACTAACTCCAAGATATATCTAAACTATGCTTATAACATCACAATCAATAGTAACAATCACATAAACCAATAATATTTCATTAAAGTTAATTAAACGCTCATTCATGTTTTACATTTACATAGTTATCATGTAACTCAAAATACTAAGCCTTTTCCATAACATTAAATTAATGCTTTTCCTAAGCTCATTTAACCATTCCATTTACACATGTGGCTATTTCTAAACAAGTAAACCCATCTTACAAGAATATGGAACAAACATCAATTATTCTAACTACTTGGTAACTCCTTATGGCATTACAACATAAACATGCATGATCTTTTATTTCCACCTAATGATAGTTCTAGAGTGTAGCTCTTCATCCAACACATCTTTTCATTACAATGTAACACACATAACATTTCACATATCATTTCACAATTCACTTCAATACCACATCTAAGACTATAAATAATGTATACATAATCTCTGCTACACATGGTATTACAATTACAACATCTTACACATCTTAATTACAATACAATACAATACATTCCATCTTTCATGAAATTACATGACATATCACCATGAATAATGCAATACTGTAACTGAAGAAAGATAAGGAGTAAGATGATCATCACCAAGAGGTTGAACACAAACAAGCCACCAAACTCCCAATGGATGGTTAACAACTACCACCCGACCATGTGGAGCCTGATGGTCCACCCCACTGTGCAAGGAAATAGACACAAGGCCCCACATAGAAATCATCAAGGATAAGGCTTACAAGACATAATCTCAACTCAACACATATACAAGAACATACTTCAACACATAACTGAACTCAACACAACCTAATACTTCCAAAGGCTTGCTAACACAAGGTATCTCCTAACTTCTCAAAAATCAAGGATACAATCTCACAACAAAGTAAACTTCCACATAACATACAAACATGTGCTCATGACCATGTTTGGAAGACTCACAACATTATTATAAACATATCTTTGCATGATCTCAAAACTATGACAATCAATCCCAACAAACTGCCAATGCATCAAAACTACAAGAATCTTCTCAAAATCATGAATAAAGCATGAAAATATCACTCAAGACACATTTAACATCATTTAGACTCAATTTTTCCAACCCAATAGCAAATAGGTCCAACATTCAACCTCTAGAAGCCTTTGGAAGCCAAACAAGACAAAACTAACACCAAACAACAACTAAATGACAAATTGTGCAGCATAAAATAACTGAGGTGTATCTACCACTAACTAAGGCACATCTGTCACTAATTGAGGTGCACTTGCAACTGTTCATAACTAAGGCACAATTGTATAGACTGACAGTATGGAAGACAAAACAGTTTTTGGGAAAAATATGACTAAAACACTTCCAGAAATAGACATGTATCGACTCAGATTGACAAAACATCATGACAATAAATCAAAACCCAGTTTATGACTAGAAACATAAGTCACTTTTCACAAAAGCAAAATCAATTGACTCAAACAACCTTAAAATTCGTAACAAAACAAAAAACTCATTCTTTCACACAACATACATGAAATTGACACCAAATATCCTCATACAATTCATAGTAGCATGATAGTCTCAATTCACAAAATTTTAAGACAACACTAGAGTTTTCAACCCCTTTCCATTAATGGTTTTCCTAAATTTTATAGAGAAAATTAAACATAAACATTTTGTTTTCAATTTCCCCTTAAAGTAAATAAACACACAATATAAATTTATTACATGTACCACAAAAATCACATTAGATTCAAAGAATTCAAGAGGCCAAGCCCCCACCTCAAATCCACACAAAAATGACAGAAGAAGGAAGAAATTTGATGAAGTTGAGGAAGTCTGAATGCAGATCCAATCAACAATCTTCAATTAGCACCACTTCCAGCAAAACTTCAAACTTCAAACCTCCAAACAATTCTCCCACAAAATGTAGAACTAACTCCCAATTCTCCCACGAAATGCTTTAGAATAAAAAAGAAGAAAGTAAAGAATAGATTTCCTAAACTATTTTTTTTTAAAACCCTCTTCCCAAATGCTCCGTAAATTTCTTCCAAAACTTCATGCAGCTACAAAACTGCTTCCCTCATTCTTCTCATGAATCCCCAAAAATGAATGAATCCCCCCATCAAAAATAAGAAAAGAAATCTTTAAAACCCACAAAAAACAAAACAAAGCAACACAATTTTGAAACATGAAAATAAGAAAATAATAATAAAAATAATTAAATATTCGTCATATTTATCCCACTAAAATAATTCCATTTAATTTATTTCTTTTGACAAGATAATTATCAATTAATAATATTTAATTTATGATTATTATTTATCCATAACAAATAAATAATTAAACAACCATTTAATAATAATAATATGAATAACAATATTATTAATATTATGAATAATAATTGCATCCACAAAATAATGATAATAATAATAATAATATTATTATTATTATTCCCACACAAGCACCTAAAGCATATTTATTTAATTAATACACAATTTAATATTTAATATTATAATTATTTCTTGTAGCATTTATACTTATGTTATTTTCGAATAACATAACACACAATTAATATTTATTTAAAACATACCCTATCAATTCAATAATTCCAAATTAACAACCACAAGACCAAATTACAACATAATATCCTAAACTTCTAATAAGGTAGTCAAGATGTCGTCATGACACTTGACAGGGTGACACAGGACTAGATACTTGTCTCTCAAATTGAGACAATGGCTTAGGCCAGGGAAATTGGGCCCTGTATTATCTCCTCAACCATCATTAGAAGTTAGAGACACACTCAGACTTGAAAATAAATTGGAGTCGATGTCCAATACCTGCAACCTGCATAACACATCAAGTGTTGCACATATATTGATAATCCAAATCAATCCTAATCTAGTGAAGATGAATCGAAACATTGTAGAGCTCTCACAAGTGGGAGATATGGCATCCTCATCTTCCACACTCTTACATACTATCACAATATAAAGATAAAACCTACATAATTGAATTGCTTCCAATTACCAAATATCCATGGGGGGCTTCACTGATGGGGCAATATTTTTTCTTGAAAATAGGGGTATTCTTTAGTATGCCACGAACACACGTGATATGAGCTAGGTTCACTAAGTGAAGGCCCCGTACAAATATCACTTCTCCTACAACACCTAGAAGCATGGGTTAGCACATCATAGCATACATAATAATCATCAATATACTCCATATGCTTAAATCATCAATGCCATCACTCAAGTCCTGAAACATAAAGTCATCATAGTTAGTCCATCAACAAAATCAGTATATCCACATGCTCACCTAACACACATAAAGAAAGAGTTAAACATAATCCGTCAAAGACATTAGAAAAAGGGAAACATGGAGAGGCACTACAATCAACAAGAGATAACCTTATGGTCCCTCTTTCCTTCTTATCAAGCTTAGCCCAATCCTCATCTGACATCATTGTAGATAGATTTGTCTCATTACAAACAACTAACCATTGATCTCTCTCTTCAAGAAGATCCTCCATTTTTAGTTTCCACATCTCATAACTAGATCCATTGAATCTTTCAATATCTAGAAGAGAAGTAGAACTCATTGTAACACACTTCTTTTACAAATATGCAATAACACAATAGTAAAAGCTCCCACTACAGCCAAAAAACCTTCAAACTTTTAAGAGAAAGGCATCCCAAAGTCTACCCAACCATTAGCTCTGATACCAAGTTTTGAAAATTAAGGTAATATTATATCTTAAAACTTGTAAAACTATGAGACTATAGATCTAATTAAGTGTTCTTTGTCACAATTATTTGTCTATGATTATTTGTTTAGATCAATTTTACCAATTGTATAGAGAGATAGAAGATTGTGGAAGAATGAGACAAGAAGATAGAAGTGGCATAGCATACACGTGGAGAAACCCTTTCAGGAAAAAACTCCACCATAATCAATAGTGCTTGTATTATTTAACCTTAGAACAAGATTACAATAATACTGTATCAATCCTTGATTGATATGCTTCCTTGCCTTCAACAATCCTTCTTCACAACTTGCAATAAACTCTCATAGAACTCTCATCCACTTGCTGCAATTAATAGACAATTAATGAGCATGTAAACTCATAAGGGTTGTACAATACAAGAGAATAAAGCTCCTCACAAAAATCTATGCCTAGATTGGGCAAGTAGAGTTCCACCGTGTAATCTGAAGTCAAACCAATGTCTTCCTCAATTTAGGCGCCCCAAACTGAACACTTAACTGAACGTTGGTCAAGAAAATATCTTGCAAAATCCACCTCAAAGTTGGCACCCAAGAATGGGCCCACTTGATTGAGCCTTGTAAATATCTTCTCATGCAAAAGGTGTTAACTCAAAGATGCCCACTTGGGCACCCAAGGTGGTCCCAAGTCAATCTTAGTTAACTGAAACATATCTCTCCACCAATTCATGCAAACATTATGCATGATTCATCATCCCCACTTAACTGAAAGTATCCACCTGTTATCTGTCATGCAACTAAATTCATTAGTCATGCAACTCAAGTCAACTCAAGTCAACTAGCATTCAACTCAAACTAACTACATGCAATTGAAGATAACTGAACCATAACCAAACTGAACTGAACTGATACTGAGCTGAACTGAATTGAAATGAACTAAACTAAACTAAACTCCACTCATGTAAATATCAATCCCTAATTTGTAGGATCTTTACATGAATTACTGAAGTGTTATCAATCCTCCAAACAGTTAATTGAAGCAATGTGGGTGCCCCATGTGCTCCTATCTTGTAGGAGCTCTTCTTGAACGTCTCCACATGTTCCTATCATTTAGGAATACTCACAAATATCAATTTACATGTTCATTTCATTCAAATTTAATCTCTTTCTAATCCTAGTGTTGGGGAACACTTTCCAAGGACTTAGGAGATAGATGAAATATGTTTGGGATTGTACCCCATTAATATCTATTGCATTGACAAAATAATTTGGATATCTTACCACCTCATTATTATAAATAAGTTGCATCACTTTTATGTTTGGATTTAGTGTTGGTTGAGTTGGCATTGGCATTGCTTTGGGTGGTTGTGATGGGTTGAATGGATGATTATTGGACATTGGTGGTATAAATTATTATTGTGATTGTTCGTATGGATTAATAATAGGTGGTACTAGATATGATGGGTGTTGTCACTCAGGATTAATAATAGGTGGATTAATAAAAGGATGCACCCTTTTCGAGTGTAGAACTCAACTATTTTATGAAACATGGGATGATCTCCTTGAGTGTGGGTTCAAATGCTAGAGATTAACCTCCAAAGAGGGTTGGTTCCCTTTGAAACTTCACTTAATTAACCTATCCCACTACTGCATGTTGAGAAAAGGGTGAAAGAAAACATAAAATGAAACCTAAGACTAATAAGATGAAGCGAAAAAATGATTTCAAAGCCTATAATTTTGTTTGGAAACATAAAATGATCAACAATTTGAACCCAAGAACATTTCCAAGGTATTAAAGGATCAAATACAAGACCGATTGACTTGCCTTAAAGGTTGGAATTGAATCTAATCTCCTTACTGATTTACATCCTAATGTTATTTGAAAAAAGGATTGATGTTAGTGATCTATGCATTAGGTCTAGGATCCCTTTTCAATTAAAACAAATAACTGATTGACTAATTTTGAAGGATACAATGAAATGACTATGTAAACTATTAAAATATAGTAGTCTATTATGATTTCTGACAAATTGAATGCAACAAGACAAAAACAAAATCCAAAAAATTAGAAGGCGGACATAAAGGATCCTAGGATTAAAATTTGGGCTTGAATTAGCTAGTCTAGGGTGCAGTATGCCTTGAACTATCCTCCCTTTTTACCAGATCTAAAATTATAGGCCTA
The DNA here is from genome assembly GCA_007258455.2 of Sequoia sempervirens. Lineage (NCBI taxonomy): Eukaryota > Viridiplantae > Streptophyta > Pinopsida > Cupressales > Cupressaceae > Sequoia > Sequoia sempervirens. The sequence continues at coordinate 96,849 of VDFB02331411.1, read as the reverse complement.
AGGTCACTAGTTTTTAGCTTCTGTTCTTTTGGGATCATTATCAAAACTTTGTCTGTTGATGAGAAAATCCAATTTTTGTGACTTGACAACTTGCAGGGTTTAAGTGAATGAATAAACAAAAAGCTTTAAATATTTCTCCAATTCACTTCAGATCTGTAATTTGCACACATGAAAAAAGAGGAAGGGTTGTGCCATATAGGGCTTGCCTAAGTCAAATCCTATGTTGGTATTTCTACCTCTAAAATTGTAAATTATGATATAAAAGATAGATTATCCTTGGTTGGATAGAGGTTAATGATAAATAAGTAATGAATTGACAACTTGCTACAACTCACTGCTCAAATCTAATCTCCTTGATGGTTTGAAGTCACACTCATCACCTTCAAGAATCCATTGTTGCTTGACATGAATTGATTTTAATGCTTACAAGTGTTAGTGATCACAAAAAAAATACATGTAAAACATGAACATAACTTACATAACACATGGCATGATGTTTGAATGATGAATTGCTGCAATAATCTTGATAATTCTACTCTTGACTGCTCTTGAATGCTCAATAATAATCTCAATTTCCTTCTCCAAAATTGTTAGCTTGCTTCCTCTTTCAAATAGTGAAAATACTTGTATTTATATGCAATTATTCTAATTTCTCAAAAATAAAATGTTGATAGCCAAAAACTAAAATTGGAAATTCAAACAATGAATTACTGACACTGAAAAATTTAAATTTGGAGCCAAATTAGGTAGTCTAGGGTGTAGTGCGCCCTAGAATAGATCTGACCTTTTCAAGATCTAAAATTGTTGGGGAAAAATATTAAATGCATAGTTTGATTTCTCATGTTTGATTTTCCAAGAATGTTTATAAAATGGGAAATTAATGCGTAATTAGGTCCAAGCACATAGGGGGAGCTAAACCTAGTGTGAAATTGTCAAGGGTGATAATTTTCAATGCTACAAGACTGAATCCTTCTTTGGTGCAAGAAACAATGGGGGAAGAAATCAGGTTGAAAACCCTTCTATGGGGTTTCTTCATGATTGAATGTAGGAACCCTAGACAAAAAGGGGAAATTCTACAAGGGGGCCCATATCTTATCAATGTTGTAAGGTTCTTTATCAAGGATTGGGAACAAAGATTTAACCCCCTCCACTAGAACTTGAAGGAAATTTTCACGTGGTTAAGAATTTACAACCTTTCTCAAGATTACTAGAAGGTGTCAACCTTAGCAGAGATAAAAAACAAGATTGGTACCTTTTTAATGTTTGATGAAAAGATCAAAGAGGAAGATCTTTGTATTTATGCCAGAATTTGTGTTAAGGTAAACCTAAACAACAAAATCCTAGGATAAATTGAGATACACCCAGACCAAGGTGTCACAAGGAAAAAAATTGAGAGGGATCTACCTCAAATTAGATGTAAAATTTGTGGCTTGGTGGGCCACATGGTTGACAAGCAATTGGGTAGAGATACTGAATCTGGTGATAGATGAGAGTGATAAAAAAGTGAGGAGATTGAACAATATTTTCTTAAGATTGGAGTGGAGGGGTTTGGAAAAGAGATAGATTCCTTGGTGGCTAAGCCCAAGGATCTAGTTTGAGGAGTGCATTGAAAAATAAGTTGAAGCCCTAGCAATGTCAATTCAAAAAAAAAGTTTTCAGAGCTCCCCATTGCCTTGAGCAACCAATATTCGGATCTAGGAAGAAATATGGAAGGGGGGAAACTAGAAATGAAGGACTTGAAAGGGTCCCACAGATCAAGAAGTTGATTCGAAAGAGGAACCAGATTATGATAGATTGGAAAATATGATCCTAGAGGAAAGAATGCTAGGAAAAGCTTTAACAAAATAGAAGAAAGCTAAAATAGGTGAGAAGGCTAGCAAGGGGATGAAAACCATTAAGGAAAAGCTCAAAATTGATAGCAATGTAAAGAGATAACAAAAATTAAGATCATAATTAGGGAAGGGGGAACCCCTCCTCGTGGAGCCATGAATCTCCTAACGTGGAATGTTAGGGATTGGAATGCCCCTAACAAATGGCATTTGCTCAAGCGCTAAATTGATTTGAGAAAACAAAAAATAGTAATGATCCAAGAAACCAAGATGGTAGTTGAGGATTCTCAAAAAGTGGTGGAGAAATGGAAAAGATGGCAAGGGTACTTTGCTGCAACTACAAAAGCCTCAGGTGGTTTGGGTATCCTTTAAGACCCTCTCAAGGAGATGGTAGACACTATACAAGTTTGCAAGGAATGATAATTATGCATAATAAGATCTTTTCCATTTAACTTATCATTCTTTCTTATCAACATTTACGGGTCGTATGGGGTGACCCAAAGGAAGGGGGTGTAGAACTAGGTTTTCAATTTATGTCAGTAATTGCGAAATGAAATGTTTATCATTAGGGGAGATTTCAATGCCACCTTGTGACTAGAGAAGAGAAAAGGTGGAATCCCCAAAAGTCATAGTGCACGGTCAAACTTCATAAAATTTGTGGAAGATAATGCACTAATAGATATGGATATAGGTAATGGCATATTTACTTGGTCCAACAAAAGGTGTGATAGCCACATCATCACATAAAGGCTAGATAGATTCCTCCTCGAGGGGATTGGACTCAAACCCACCTCAATGACAAGGCATAAATCCATGCCCTCTATGGTTCTGATCACTCCTTAGTTTAACTTTCTTTCTCCCAAGATTTCAAGCTGCTAAGGAGCCCATTTAAATTTGAGAAAATATAGCTAAGGGACAAATACATTGAGTCAAAAATAGAATCATGGTGGAACCAGGCACCAATAGTCATAGACTCAAAATTATTCAAGATCAACAATAAACTAGCCTTCCTGAAAAGGATTATAATAGAACAAAACATATGTCATTTCAAGAATAATTTGAAGAGAAGAAAAAGATAGAAATGATGATGTCAATAATTAATGATAAAATAATAAAATAAGGCATGACCTAAGATACATATAGAAAAGAAAAGAAGCAAAGGAAAAATATGAGTAGATACTGCAAAGGGAAGAGATCTTCTAGAGGTAAAAGTATAGAGAGTATTAGCTACATGATGGTGATAGAACTATATTTACTTCCATCATATCAAAAAAGAAAAATGAAGTCTAAATAGAATAAACAACATCATAAGGGAAGAAAGCAACAAATGCAAATCTTGGGAAGAAATTGGGCTAGAGGTTGTAAACTAGTTTGAAAAGATTCTCAATGCCAACACAAACCCTAATACAAATGTCTAAGAGTCAATTTTGAGAAAAATATCGCACATTGTAATGGATGCAAAATATCAAAAATTGAGTAGGCCTATTACAAATGGTGAATTTTGAAGTGCTACCATTTAGTTGGATGGAAACAAGGATCTAGGTTTAGATGATTTCTCTATGTGCTTCTTTCAGAAATTTTGCCACATCATAGGAAAATATATACACCTAGCCATTGAGGATGCAAGGAAACAATCCATGCTTCTAAGGGAATGGAGTAATAATTTTATTTTTTTGATTTAGAAAAAGTAACAGGTTGAAAAGTTGAAATATTTCAAGCCCATTTCTCTCTATAATGTGGTGTACAAAATAGTAACAAAGATCATTTCCAATCAATTGAATAAACTATTGTTGGAACAATCGCCAATGTATCCCTTTGGATTTGTGACATGGAATAAACACCTCTTGTGGATCTGTTTATCTCCGGCATTTGTATTAGCTATTAACAAGTCAATCTTTTGGCACAACAAAAAACGTGTTCCAAAAAATGGTATTAAATATGTGGTCATAGGTTCAAATCCCCTTGGATGATGCCAAGGGGGGATTGTTAGACTAATCACCAACATATCCCTTTAGATTCATGACATTGACTAACCACCTCACATGGACCCGTTTATCTCTAGCATTTATATCAGGTGTTAACAGGTTGATGTTTTGGAACAATGAAAAACGTGTTCCAACAACTACTCCCTTTCATTATATAAAAGGAACAAAGTGGGTTCACACCTAGGAGATCTATTACAAAAGGAGTAATCATAGCTCATGAGGCAATACATTCAATTATAAAGTCAAATAATGAATAAATGATTGTGAAACTAGACATCCAATAAGCTTATGATATGGTTAATAGAGACTTCCTTGTAAAACTCCTTCAAATATTTGGCTTTTGTGAGGAATGGTGTAAGTGTGTCCAGTGCTGCATTAATTCTTCAAGGTTCTTAGTTCTAGTAAATGTTATTCCACATGGTTTTTTATCCTCCAAAAATAGACTAATGCAAGGGAACCCCATTTCACCCATTTTCTTCATCATCATGGTCAAAGCCCTTGGTCACCTTATAAGTGGCATCAAATTAAGAAGGAATTGGAAGGGTTTGAGTGTCACCCCTAATGTGGATAATATTATGCACCAAAAAATTGCATCTGAAACATTACTATTTAGGGTAGCCTCTCTAAGAGAAGCTAGAGTCATCAAGAATCCCTTGGAATTTTATTGAAAGGCATCTTACCAGCATGTGAACTAGCATAAATCAGAAGCTTTCTTATTCAACACAAATTTGTGGAAACATAAAGAGATAGCCAAAATCCTTAATCTAAAAATCAACACTTTGCTAGGAAAGTACTTAGGGGTTCTACTCTTTTCTCAAGCTTGAGGAGCTACTTTGTGGGAATCTATAATGCAAAAGTGTGTGGGTAGAAGAGAAATGTGGAAAGGGAAGTGGCTCTCATCAACAGGAAGGATCACATTGATCAAATCGGTCATCATTTCCCTTCATGTTTTCCTTCTCTCAAGTTTAAAGATTCCAAGGAAAATTGGAGATAAATTGACCCTTGGAATGAGGGAATTCTTTTGGAAAGGGGTTGAGGACTACAAAAAATATCCCTTGATAACTTGGAAAAATATCTATCAACCAAAGTGTGCAGTTGGACATGTAGGAATAAGGAATTTAGACACTTTGAACCTGATGCTAAGAGCTAAACAAGTTTAGAGTATGGTGTCCAATCACCAGGCTAAATGTTCCAGAATCCTCTAATATAAATAACTAGACAATTGAAACCCAAAGAGAATTTTTACAATTGTCAATCTAATCAAAGTGTTGGCAATTTGGAATTCATGTTGGAATGCAAAAAGCTAATAGCTAAAGATTGCACTTGGGATATAAAAAATGGGGAATGAGCCATGTTTTGGGAAGATTATTGGGATGGGTTCCCTGCCCTTGCAATAATACAGGAGCTTGAAGTCATAAGACCCCCCTAAAAACTCTCTAGGCCTCCAAGGTTAGAAACTATTTGGAGTAGTGCCTCAAGGAAGGAAGAACAAAATGGAATTGGAAATCCTTGGAGGGGCTTGGCCTCTTGCCAGATCAAATAGCAATGTAAAATTGGAAAAAAGGATTATTTTCATCACATATGAAGAAGATGTAATCAGATGGTGTGCTGCCAAATTAGGTTCTTATAGTGTTAAAATTGGCTATCAAGTGGCGGATTAATTGAAACCAAAAGAGGAGTGGCCAACCAAACTTTTATGGAGTAAAAAATGTATGCCCAAGGGAAGCTCCTTTGCTAGGATATCCATTCAAAAAAAGATTCTCATAAATGAAAGACTAAGGAAGTAGGGGGTGGCTAGACTGACCCATTGCATTTTGTGTAAATTTAAAGAAGAAATGGTCAATCATATCCTCTTGGAATGTTAATTTGTAAACCAATATTGGCTCTTCATACAAAAAAACTAAAATAGTAGAGCCCATTACCAAATGATAGAAATGATCTCTTTGTGGCTTGGCCAATTTTGTATAAGAACACCTATTCTTTTTTGTGGATTGCAATCCCTTCCCTAGTAATTTGGGAAATTTGGAAGGAGAGGAACCACAAAATATTTCAAGATAAAGCATTGTCATTAGAGGCCTTACTAGAAAAAACCAAAGATGTAATAGTGGAAGCTACTAACAATATGGTTTGAAGTTAATCAATGAAGAAAAATGAGTTCTCAATATGGAATAATGAGATGCACAAATCTTAGGTTGGGTTTTCTCTCCACCCATTTAGGGGATGGTGGAGTTAAATTGTAATAGCCCATCCTAAATTATTACTTAATTAATATTATTGTAAATGACACATGAATATATTCAAATTAAAAAGACATAACTAAGTAGCTATAGTCAATCATATCAACACATGTCCATTTAAAATGAGTCAAATATTCATATATTCAATTCAAAATTCAAATTACAATATCAGATTTGACTTGGCTCGTAAGGCCACAAAGTTATTACAATGTACATCTTTACATCAAGTACATCAAGTATTACATCAAGGTTACATCATAGACTAAATAGTCTTGTGTTCATTTAAGGTTTCTCTTGATGCTTGCTTCCATTGGTGGATGAGAACATGGTTGAAGCACTTTATTGCCCAACCATGAAGCTTACACTTCCCTAAAATTCTTCCAACTTGAATAATACCTGACCCTGCACGAAAATTTTATCAAGAGAACAATTTGCAAGGTGGAATCTGGTGCGTGCCCATACATCAACATGTAATTTCTATCTACAAGTTAGAAAAGAAAATGCAAGATCTAGGCTAGGAATGGCAGAGAGTGTTATCACAAAGTTCATACATACAAAATGAACTATATTGCTTGGCCAAGTATAAAACTATGTTGCAACAACAACAAACAATAGGTTTTAGTAAAGCAAACCTATACTCTCTGAACTCCACCTTGACACACGTCCTAGAAGGTAACTTTATACAATACAACATTTCATAATAGCTATCTACCCTCTAGAAACATCTATCTTGAGGTGCTCTAGTCTACTTAGGTATCACTGTTCTTATTCAAGTAAAAGAATATTCTTCTCACACATGTCTATGAAAAAGAAAATTAGATTTCTAATTTTCTCATTAATAGAAATCAAATATCTGATTCAAATGGAACGATACATTATAATAATTAATCATATCATTCACATGACCCATGTTTACTTTCATCATAAAACTTTATCCATTTAGAAATGAATTAAGTTAGAAAAAAACAAAAGGTATGTCACAAGTATGTGTATGTACATAGATGAAGTCTATGTGCATACACATATATGTGCCTACTTAAGTTATTGGTTTGTACATACATTATGGAATAAACTATTAAATTAGATTGCAATCATGAATATAATATTCCATTTGATGGTTCTTTTGTTAGAATTTCATGAAAATAAAGAATTTAGAGTAAGTTTGTATTAACAATTTCTCTCATATTGTTGCTTCTTTTATATTCACACAAGCTATGATATTCTAATATTGCTATTACATATGAACAATACTGTTTCCAACTAAATAGTTACAAAACAAGTTGTTTCATGTAGAATGTTCATGGTTTACAACTGTTCAACACTGTTTCAACTAAACAGTTTCAAAACAAGATTGTTTTCAGCTACACATACACTTTTACAACAAATCAATGTCATTTCCAACAAAACATTCACTATTAACAATAATACAATACTGTTTCCAACTAAACAATTATAGTTTATGACAAAACAATGTCATTTCCAATAGAACATTCACTGTTTACAATAATACAATACTATTTCCAGCTATACAGTTACAGTTTATGACAAAACAATGTCATTTCCAATAGAACATTCATTGTTTACAATAATACAATGTTGTTTCCAGCTAAACAATTATAGTTTATGACATAACAATGTCATTTCCAACAAAAAATTTATTGTTTACAACAATACAATACTGTTTCTAGCTAAACAGTTAGAGTTTATGAAAAACAATGTCGTTTACAATGGTTTATGGTTGCAGCTTCAAGTTCTATTGCATTGTTTTCTAGGCTTAATTATTCTAACATTAGTATATAAAATTTCATGCAAAAATACTAAAATGAAGATAATATCAACTTTTGAAACAAATTTAAAAGCTTTAGACGACATACTAATCATTAATCATCAATGATGAAATGATCGAATCCATGAGATCAATCTTAACCAGGTTTGGTTTGATACCCTCTTTCATTTTTTACATATATTATATATCTGTTGTTCTAAAACGACCCACATTCATTGACTAGTTCCTAAAATAATAGGGTTCTCATGGGCAAAGCCATAACATCCACCCTTGGTTTGGGTGTAATCGCTTCCACGGATGACTTGGTTGTCATTCCTATGGAATGATGGTTCACTATTATACAAATGAAAATAAGTTTAAGGAATGAATTTCATCGTCCAGGCTTTAACTCGAATGGACTTGGTGATATAAACTAGGTATCATAAATCTGCAAAAAGTAACAAAGACCCACATACAAAACTGGGCGATATGTGCCCACTGTCGCCCTCAATGACAAGGAAAAGAAAATGCATTTAAGCTACCTTTTGATGCTAGTGTTAGGTCTCAAAAACATAGGTTATAAGCCTTGAGAGGGTTCCAAGCTCTTTGGGAACATTTTTTTCTAACAAACAGGGATTAATTGATAGGTTTGAGATCCCCCTGCACTTTAGGCTTTGTCGAGCCTAGGTGGGTGTACCTAAATGATGGAGAAGATTTGAAAGTTATATGTGTAATCTCTAATTTGGGCAATCTATTCACAATGGCATGTAGAAGTGAAATAAATGCTAGGCTAATAACTAATTCCTACTGTGGATTGGATGTATGGACAAGGTTTGGGTAGTGTATTGCTAAAATGAATATGACTAGTGCCTAATCCTATTGGGTAAACAAAGTCGAGATATAATAGATATATGGATCCTTTCTCTTAGCTTAACTCTAATTGTTTGATACTTATAGGTGTTTATAGCTTGTATAAATGTGCAATTTTGTAAGCTATTTGGCTCTCCTTGCAAATCCTAGTAATTTCCCCCTAAGTTACTATGAAATTTTGAAAGGATTTCAATTCTGATGTGAAGGAAACCAATTAAGACAATCAGTTTAAAAGGAATTTAATACTGGGTATGAACCTATTAAAGATGATCTCTCAAAATGAATTTAATTCTTTCCCATAGAAACCAATCAACAAAATCACACAAGTACAACGAATGTGTATTGACAACTTAAATATATTTTGATATACTTAATTTGAATAACTTAGACATACCACTCCAGAGACAACCAAATAAAATGTATGAATTAAAATTATCAAAACAGTTGAACACTAGAAATTGGGCCACCAATTCAATTCTCTCCTCCATTATATTTCTTCAAAAGATAATTTGCTACATATCAAAAGTCTTTTATATGTTATGTAAAATGATGCTCCTATTGAGAATCTATCCTACTATTATGATGCTTCTACTATAATATCTTAAAATTTGGCCTTGGTTTCCCTTACAAATGGGAAGCTACAAGCTTCAGGCCTTTACATCAAAAGTTGTGTTGTTTCATTAATAAAGTCCTAACAACTATATTAGACATAAACAAGAAAAAACTAAGAAATCCACAACAATCTGTGATGCACCATGATCTGCTAGTCTTCATCAGGTACCCATGATCACTTAAGATCTGCCCAAGGTCTATACTCCATGATAACACATCAGATATTGCGAGACTTCAATAACCCCTGCTTCTTATTTTGTTTGAGTGATAAACAAATTAACCTTAGACAAGTGCTTGATATATCATGTTTTGGCATGAGTATTTGCATTGCTAATGATATCTCTCATGGAGAATTCTTGAGTAAATATCCGTTCCAATTGTACATGTACCTTTTCTATCAACCTTTCCTCATTGTTTATTTCATCAAGGACTACTGGTAAATATTGAGAAATTTCATCCTTCCATGCATCTTGTTCCTTCAACTCCCTTTCATCATCAAAGAAATTCGGTAAAGCCATACTCAAAGATTGGTTGAAATCACTAAGCTCTTGTGGACCAATATGGTGTAAAATTTGTCATGCATATCCATTAGTTCTTTATATTTCAGGAACACTTGCTCACCAATATTCTCTTTGGTTTCTATTTGTACTTTTATTTCTTTCATTTTGTGATGTAATCTATTATGTTCTTGGTAAGCTGCAAATGTCTTGCTCTGGATCACCCAAACCTTATCAGTTTTCTTGAGAACCTTGTCAAATCTCTTCCTTATCAACTCTGAAGCCATCTCAAATTTAGTAGTCTTTAACTTCTTTCCCAATTCCTCATATTTATGTTGAATTATTTCATTCTTTTTTTTCCAGTATGTGGTTTTAGACATGCCTTCGAGTACCTTTCTCTCACAATCCACCAGCAGAGAAAAGAGTTATGAGGAAGATGATAATTTATCTCTATAATTAATCACTTCTTGCTTTAACCTCTTGCTCTCAGAAGAAAGGCTCTTATTATCTCTTATCAATTTTTCAATTTGTGCTTTGGTGAACTTAGCAACATTGATATTCAATTCGACTATCTCAAGAGGATCTGTATCTCCTACCCAATGTACCAAAAGGTGGCCAAAGATTTGATTGGGCTCATCAATAAGTGTGGGACTCTTCCCTGGTGGGTATAGAGCCTAGATCTGTAGAGTGGCATTATCTAGATTATATCCTGAGCCAGTATAAATCTTGTCGCCAACTTCATCTGTCAGTTGCAAGCTTTTTTTTTCCCTCATAAAAATGTCAAAAACTATAGCCTAATTGATGTCCCATCCTTGGAGAAGCATGACCCAGCCTCCTGTAGCAACTCTCATCCTCTTTCAAGGGTGATATTTTCCAGCTCCTTGTCAACTTCCTTTTGTAGTTCCTCCAGAGCATCAACCTATTGCTCTGGACTAATTTCTTTCATCCTTTCTCTTATTACTTTCCCTTTGTATTCATAAATGAATGATTTAAACTTTTGGGTTTGAACAAAATCACTATCTGAAGTAAAGTCTAAACTAGCATGGTGCCTCACATCATCAAAAAGTTTGTCTGAGGCTTCAAATAAAATAACACTCCTCTCTAGTGGTGGTTAAGATTATGGGATGGCAGGAGCATTTACATGTGCAACTTCATTCTCATCTTCAGTGTCATCTTCACATGTGATAGGAGTGTCTGCTAACAAGCTTGCATCTGGAGTTGTCTATGGTGATGAATGACTTAGAGGCATTATATTCTCATCTTGTCTTTTAGAGCAGATATCTCTCCTTTTCTCAAAGGATATGATAGGCACATCCTTTGTCAAGTCATCTTCATGGAGGATCAATTGATCAAATCTCTCCAGAGGGTCCTATATTTCATGGAAGGCCTCTATATATGATGAACTATGATTTTTCTTCCATGCCTCTACTATCACTACCCTATTGTATGCAACTCTCCCTTTTGTAGCTTGAGCTTCATCACAATTTATAATCACATCATCGGCAGAGAATTCATGTTCATATTTCTTCAATTTCTGTCATTTTAGCACTGTGAATGAAGTGTTGAACAAGATCAAAATTTTCTCTCTTATTTCCTTGTGGCATACTATAATTGTCTAACTCGCTACCAATAGAATCATATCCATTTTTGGAAACAACAGTAAAATCACCAAAACATAAGGTCCTAGGCATGAGGGATTGTTTGCCATAAATTTTAAGATGCATGTAATCAAAATAAGCCAACTACCTTATTATTTCCAAGTGAGAAACTCTATCAAGGATTGTTTTGGGAAGAAGGAATGGAGCTGCCTTAAACCCATATACTCTTATCATGGTGAAATCCTCATATGTGTACCACTCTCCCCAATTGTGGTTTACCTTTCCTTTTGGGTTTTTCTCCTTGGGTCTAAGGAATCTCTGTATCTCTGGGGACAAGTTGTAATCACAATGATGACCAAACAATTTGTACAAGGGATTCACAATGAATTATTTGAAGTACAAGTAATGGGACCTCCCACACCTACTATCCCAAATTGAAGTCCACATTTGTATTGGTCTTATGTTTTCATCCTCATCTAGCTCCTTGATTCTTAATTCCTCTCCCCAAATCCCCATGGATTGCCCCTCATATAGAATCATATGCATAAGCAAAGAATACTGTCTGAAATTAATTGCGTCATTGTTATTTTTATGGAAGCAAGTGATGTGTTTATAACCTCTGCCAAATATTATGCATAGTCAAATGGGTCTACCATCTTGGTTCTGAACATCTCTAGCTAGGACCATAGGGGTGATAGCCATCTCAACAGGAACATCTATTCCTAATACTTGTCCAACCGAGTAATATGTATATTGATAATATTCTTCAAATAGTTCCAGAGAGAATGGAGGTTGTTTATTACTGGAAAATATTTTGAGTTGATTTCCTGTGTCCCAGAGTCTATGCAAAGGCAGTTTCCATCTTTTGTAACTTGTGTCCATAGTGTGGTATTCTTCCAAAAGATCTTTAATTATTAGTGGCATTTTCATAGATGTATCCAATTGAAAAACCATAGAAATATAATCTCTAGTGATGGGGAGAAAATGTGACCCATCATGTGAATGAATCATCCTCATTTTGGGGTTATACATTTTGGCCAATACTTTGATCAATTCCATATTGATAAACACATTCGACATTACAAGCTTTCCTAAATTCATATTCTACAGATTTGACACAAGCTTATGCCTATAATTCTTTCTATAATGCTATATGAATATGTCATATCCTCGTTGTGGAGTCCATACATCTCCTAGGTTCTTGTGTTTATCTTCTAATTTCTCAGTTGGAGGATTTAATTGGGTTGTTCATCTGAAATTTGGTCCAGAGCCGAGACATTTTTCAATTAAATCTTGATTTAACAGCCTTGTTTTCATTTTTTGTCTTTTGGCTTTGGGTTATTCTGATGTTCCATGTTTAAAACCCTAGTTCTTCTATAATTGAATCAAATTATGATAAAATATTCAACTGAGTCTTAGATACTTCCTTGAACTAGTGTCACCTTCTTTGAGCTTCTGAGCAATCCCGCGTCGTCCAATTTCCAGCTCTAATTCATTAATCACTCTGAGATCTTATGAGTAAGATATATCAAGATTTGATGCATATCAATCAATTTGGTTCATAAATATTGTCCCTGCTAACTTGATAATCGATGGTGTCATTAATGTTAGTTGTCTCTTTGAAATCTTAATTGGTAATGTCAGCCAGGTGAGAAGTACCTTTTCACCGTGTCAAAGAGACAATGATTCTACTCTCACCAATATCTTGATCTCCCTTCGATATCCTTGTGCCTTTGTTTTCTTTTCAGAGTTTCAAAGAGACTGTAAGGAAAGCTTAAGGTGCGGAAAAAACTCTCCTAATGTCAAAACTCATAGGAGAATGCAAATATGTCTTTAAATTTTGCAATTACAGTTCATTAAGATGCACATGAAAGGAATAACATAATAGAGAAATAAACAAATACACAATTAGGACACCAGATTTATGTGGGAAAACCCTTATGGGAGAAAAACCCACCACACCAAGCAAAGCCACTATGTATTATAGTAAACAATGTTCACATACAGAGTTACAAACTTGTGCTTTTAGAGATGTCAAAATTACAGCAGTGACATTTCCCTGATCAACCTCGTACAAAAATTTTTTTGATCATAGTTCGTGATGTCTCATTGTTACCATACAACATGCAATGAAGAACACACATCGATCATTCGACCATCTAACCATCTAACTCATCTAACCCATAAAAGTTATAGTATGTTGTAATGTATAACAACAACCATTATCAAAACGTTCTCTATACAAACGGTTCAGTTCAACTTCCTTTATTGAGCAACTGTCGAACTTACCAGTCATTGAACGGCCACCTCCAAGTCAACAACATCCTCCACTGATCAACGTACACCTCAGCAGTCAAACACGTCTGCGCTCGTTCACCCATGGTCCACTTCAAAATCACGATACACCACACTACTACTACACAATTAAAAAACTCCCATAGTATGGCGGTATATTGCACTACCGCTAGCTAGTTAGAAGAATCTCGTGGGGTGGTGGTATACCATGCTACCGCTGGACAGCCAGAAGGCTCCCATGGTATGGCGGTATACTGCACTACCGCACCTCAGTTAGAAGGCTTCTGCGGTATAGAGGTACAAGAAAGAAGGTAAAACTTATGCCATTCTGAGTTGATATGTGACAGAACCAGGGTTATACCATGTGATTTTGAGACACATATTCTCAACAATCTCCCACTTGACGAAGAACTCACTAAACCCTTTTCAATACATGAAGTCACTGGATATTCCATACCCTAAGGCCCATCGAATTTGCACACCATCTGAACTTATCTGTGCTCATTGGATTTTCCCATGCATTAGAAAAATTCTTCAGGGTATCAACCTTTTCCAAAAAGACCTTTCCATCCTCCACCATATCACGTACAAAGTGGTATTGCACATCAATATGTTTCGTCCTAGCATGGAAAGTTGGATTTTTCGCCAGAAAAATGGTACTTTGACTGTCACAACAAATAATAATCTTCCCTACATCAAAACCAATATCAGAACACAATCTCTTAAGCCAAATGGCTTCTTTACAGGCGTGAGTTGCTGCCATGTACTCAACCTCTGTAGTGGATAAATCGACTACAACCTGCCGCTTGCTCATCCAACTAACTGCACCACCATTCATCATGAAAATATATCCACTAGTGGACTTTCTACATTTAATGTCCCCTGCCCAATCGGGATCCACATATCCATGAATGTTGAGAATTCTCTGTGATTTAACCAAATTTCCATGGTAACACAAAGCATATTTTGAAGTGCCCTTCAGATATCTTAATACTCTTTTCACAACATCCCAATGCGACCTTCCTAGATTTTCCATAAACTGACTAAGTACTCCCACTGCTTGGGAAATGTCCAACCTAGTACAGACCATTGCATACATTAAACTACCAACTACACTTGCATAAGGAACTCTGGTCATGTCCTCCATCTCAATAGGAGATTTTGGACACTTCAACAGATAGCTTCGTTCCTTACAAAACTGGAACTAGTTTCTTGCAATCAGTCATACTAAATCTCTCCAAAATATTGTTAATATACTTACTCTGGCTAAGCCAAAGCTTTCTACTCTTTCTGATCCTGGTTATTTCCATTCCCATAATATCCCTTGCTGCACCAAGATCCTTCATTTCAAACTTTGCAGACAATTAAGATTTTAGATCAAAAATCATAGACTTACTATTCCCTATGAACAATATATCATCAACATAGAGTGCAATAATAAGAACCCGGTCATTTTCAATTTTGAAGTAAACACAATGGCCTGATTTCAATCTTACAAAACCCAGTGACAAAACAAATGTGTCAAATTTTTGGTACCACATTCTAGGCGACTGTTTCAAACCATACAGAGATTTCTTTAACTTGCAAACCAGATTTTCTTTACCTTTTACCACAAAGTGCTCAGGTTGGGACATATAAATTTCTTCTTCAAGATCCCCATGAAGAAATGTTGTCTTCACATCCATCTGCTCAATCTCCAAGTCATATGCTACTGCAAGTGATAAAAGAAATCTAATAGATGTCAGCTTTGCTACCGGAGAGAAGATTTCCCCATAATCAATTCCCTTTACCTAGGAATATCCCTTCACAACCAACCTCGCTTTGTACTTTTCAACACTACCATCCAAACCAATTTTCTTTTTAAATACCCATTTGCAGCCCAAAGGCTTTCTATCTTCAGGCAATGGAACTAGATCCCAAGTATCATTTTTCTTTAATGATGCCATTTCTTCATTCAAGGCTTCCAACTAGGAATCTGAATTAAACATTTCAGTTGCCTCTTTTACAGTCCTAGGCTCATCAGTATTAGTAATCAAAGCATAGGCACTAGAATCCAACATAGAGAACCCATACCTATCAGGTTGCTTCTTCTCACGTGTAGACCTCCTCACAAGCTGAGGCCGAGGTTGCGGTTCTTCTTCAAAACTCTCAGAGCTACTCAAACTCTCCTCAGTTTCAGGTACACTATCAATGTGTTGTTCCTCCTTTTCAAGAGTTAGAGGTATTTCAACATCATTTTCCTCTTTATTTTCTTTCATCCCTGACTGTAGTTCCACTGAAGAAGGTTTTAGCTCCTAAAAAATTACACTTCTGCTGTATACAACCTTTTCAGTTACAAGATTCCAAAACTTATATTCTTTCACACCAATGTTGTAGCCAATGAAGATACATTTAATAGCTTTGTTCTCCAATTTAGATCTCTTCTCATCTGACACATAAACATATGCTTCACAGCCAAAGACTCGAATATGTCTTAGAGAGGGCTTCTTACCAGACCAGCTTCCATAGGCATTTTTTCAACAAGTGCTAATGAAGGAGTCCGATTCAACAAGTAACATGTTGTAGCCACAACCTCAACCCATAAATTCTATTCTAGACTGGCATTGCTCAACATACTTCTTTCCTTCTCCATCAATGTCCTATTCAACCTTTCAACAACTCCATTTTGCTGCGGAGTGTAAGGTGTTGTTTTATGCCTCTTAATTCCATGGTCTTTGCAATACCTTTCAAAATCTCCAGAACAAAATTCACCACCGTTATCAGTCCTTAAACATTTAATTTTTCTTCCAGTCTGATTTTCTACCAAGTTCTTAAACTCTTTAAACCAACTAAACACTTCTGATTTATTTTTCAAAAAATATACAAATGCCCTCCTCGAATAATCATCAATAAAAGATACATAATATTTTGAATTCAACAACGAAGGAAAATTTACTAGACCAAAAACATCAGAGTGAATATAATCCAGAACAATAGAAGATTTGTGAGGACTAGAGTAAAAAGAAACATGATGATGTTTACCATATATACAATGTTCACAGAATTTAAGTTCCAGATTACAATCATCAAGCCCCTCAACCAGGTTTTTATTTTTCAAGGATTTTAAACCTTTTTCATCAATGTGACCGAGCCTTTGATGCCAGAGCATAGTCTTCTCTGTAGGAAGTTTAAATTCCAAAGAATTAGCCCCTATAGGAGCTTCAATCTCTTTTACACGAACAACCTTTTGTGACTTTGCAGAGACACTGTTACATTGAACAACAAGTGCGTCCAATTTGTATAGAGTACCAATTCAAGCACCCCTAGCCAGCACCATCGAGCCTCTAGTCATTTTAAAACCATTACTTGAGAACGAGACTTGCACTCCAACATCATTTAGCTTACTTACAAAAAGTAAATTCTGAGCTAGTCCTGGTATATGCATTACACCATCAATTCCCTTAATTCTTCCATTGGGAAACTAAATTCTGACTCTTCCACGACCAATAATTTCTAGAAATGAATCACTTGCTAAATACACCTTTCCACCATTATATTCTTCATACTTTGTAAACCAGTCTCTATGAGATGTCATGAGGAAAGATGCTCCAGAATCAATCAGCCAGACATCATCGGATGCCTGAGTTGCCAAGGCTGCAATAAAGACATCAACTTTGCTCTAAGAAGAATCATTATCGGAAGAGTTCTTCTTCTTCTTCTTTTTCTCCTCTTTGCAATCCTTTCGGACATGACCAAGCTGCCCATAGTTCCAACACTTCACCTTGGACATTTTGCTAGGAGACTTTGATCTCCCTTCTGATTTTGATTTGGAATTTTTATCCTTCTTTCCTTTTTCTTTTGATCTTCCACAAACAACTAAAGCCTCCTTTGCCATCTCAGAAGATTTCCTTCTCATTTCTTCTGACAACAAAGAAGCAACCAAATCTTCCATCTTGAAAGTGGTTGTCGTGCTCCCAATCGCCATTACTAAATGATCCCAAGAATTGGGTAAAGAACACAACAAAAGCATACAACAATCTTCATCATCAATTTTCACACTCACAGATGTCAACTAAGTAATCAATGTGTTAAACGTATTCAGATGATCAACCATAGATGCCCCTTCCTCCATCTTCAAAGAGTATAACTTCTTCCTTAAGAACAAATTATTCACCAAGGACTTACCTTGATAAATATCTCCAAGCTTCTTCCAAAAAGAAGATGCAGTCTTCTCTTCATGAACGTTTAGGAGAATAGAGTCTACCAAACAGAGTCTTATCAACCCTTTTACTTTTATGTCTATGAGGTCCCAATCTTCTTGCTTCATGCCAGAAGGTTTTATTCCAAACACAACAAGCAAAAGATCGTGATCCACCAATAGGTCTTCAATTTTGAGTTTCCACAACTCAAAATTGCTACCATTGAATTTCTCAATTTCAATCTTTCCTGATGTGCTTGCCATCTTAATTTGCAATCGAGATTACCAAACTTCTACAAAAAACTCCCATTGAACAGGATTGACACAAAAAACCCAACCTACCCACAAGGATAACACAACTAGCCAAGCTCTAATACCACTTGTAAGGAAAGCTTAAGGTGCGTAACAAACTCTCCTAATGTCAAAACTCAGAGGAGAATGCAGATATGTCTTTAAATTTTGCAATTACAGTTCATTAAGATGCACATGAAAGGAATAACATAATAGAGAAATAAACACATACACAATTAGGACACTAGATTTATGTGGGAAAACCCTTACAAGAGAAAAACCCACCACACCAAGCAAAGCCACTTTGTATTACAGTAAACGATGTTCACATACAGAGTCACAAACTCATGCTTTCAAAGGTGTCAATATTATAGCAGTGACATTTCCCTGATCAACCTCATACAGAACAAATTATGATCACAGTTCGTGATGTCTCACTGTTACAATGCACATACAACATACAATGAAGAACACACACCGATCATTCAACCATCTAACCATCTAACTCATCTAACCCATAACAGTTATAGTACGTTGCATTGTATAACAACAACCATTATCAAAACGTTCTCTCTACAAACAATTCAATTCAACTTCCTCTGTTGAGCAACTGTCGAACTTACCAGTCATCGAACGACCACCTCCAAGTCTAGTCAAACAAGTTCGTGCTCATTCACCCATGGTCCGCTTCAAAATCATGATACATTGCACTATCGCTACGCAGTTAAAAAACTCATGCGGTATGGTGGTATACCACGCTACCGCTAGCTAGTTAGAATACTCCCACGGGGTGGCGGTATACCGCGCTACCGCTGGACAACTAGAAGGCTCCCATGGTATGGCAACATACCACACTACCACACCTCAGTCAGAAGGCTTCCGCAGTATAGCGGTACAAGGAGGAAGGTGACACTTATGCCATTCTGAGCTTGTATGTGATAGAACCAGGGTTATACTAGTGAGTTTGAGACACATATTCTCAAAAGAGACATGTAATTACTTCTCTTCGATATCTTATAGTCTCTTCAAAAACATTCCCTCGATGTTACCTGGCCGCGTTCTTTATATTCCTCCATTCGTTATCAAAGTGATCGAAGAGAATTTCATTAGTGTCCTCCCGATACAAGCTTGTCTCTTCGATATTTTATTCCCAACTATTTTCGTAGTGTCAAAGGGACTTGTTCATTACTCAGTCCGATAATCTAATGTCTCTTCAAAATTTCCATTCTATTAGTTGTGTCTTGGATTTGACACCTATTAATCAATTATTGCATAATAATCGGTTATGTCTGAGAGATGATTTTCTATTTCTTGAATGCCAAAATAATTTGGTACATTTAAAATATTAAGCTTTCTTCGGCATCCTGCATTTTAGTATATCGAAGAGACAAGATATTATTTTCCTTCAAAAAGCTCAGGTGTCTTCGAAATACCCCTTTTTGGGTTGTTGAAGAGACTTTAGAATGTCCCTTTGAAATATGGTACTCTCTTCGACATTTCATGTTAGCTTGTTCCATCAATTTGTTGAAGAGACTCAGATGCAACTCTCCTTGAAATGAGAATGTCTCATCAAAATGTGTTTCTAGTAGCGGATTTAGGGAAAGCATGTATTAAGGTAGAGGCCATGGGAAAGGTAAATTTTGAATGATATTTTAATGGAACGGGTTTAGAGGGATTATTATTATGACAAGACTAGGCTTATTATGCAAATGTGATGGTTTTTGAGGGATGGTGTTGATGGTGTAAATTTAAATGACCATGCTAAGGTGACGAGGACTAGTGAAAAATTGAGTTTAATTTTTTGGTTCTAATAGCTAGATCAAGGGTGATGGCATCGACCTGAATGGGCGTCCATCAGAGAAACAATAATATGCAAGTAAGATATATTTACATCAAAATATTTCTATGATGGCTTCGGCCTACCCCATAAAAGGTGGCGACAATACATAATTTACATTGCTCCATTCATAGTCCTATTGGGTTTCCCCAATAGCCTGTGATGGGCTTAACAATTAAAAACAAACATGTGGCCGAAACACAAGGTCAATGGTATCAAATCTTTCAAGGTATTATACACAGTCGACTCTTCCAAGCCGTAGGCTCTACAAGCCTAGGAAAATTTGAGTGTAGAGAAAGTAACAACAAAGCCATAGAAAATAAAAGTTTACTCATATAATTTGCATAAGAGTTCGATGGTCTAGCTACTTTCAATCAATAAAATCAACAATGCAACGAATTAGTTGATGCATGGAAATAAATATGAAACTATAAAATCAATGAAAAGCAACATTATTGAAGGAAAAATCACTGATTACCTCTTGCAACCAAGAAATTCCCCTTCGGTTTTCCCAAAAGCTTCGTTCCACACCAGTTTTCTGTCGGTTCCAGTGGATATCTGCTTCAAAATAACATCTTTCTACATTTTAGTATGCCTCCACTAAGGGGCTGTTTCTAAATGATAATGGGCATTAATGATATTACTACCCCATTCTAAATTCGAATTCTTTCCATTCTATCAATGGCAGACCACGTTCATCATGGGATTTTCTCATGATATCGATTTAAATTTCATCCATTCAATAATGATAATTATCGGTTTCAAATTCACTAAGTATATATATTTATATGAATATATATTCACACACACACACACACACATATATATTTACATACTTTATATTTATATTCAAATTTGTTCACACATATGCTTGTTCTCGACACACACATATATTTATATATGTATTTATATATATGTACACACACACACATATATATATTCGCACGTGTGTGTATATATATATATATACATATATTTGTATTCACATATGAATGTTTTCGTGTGCATAACTATCATTTATATAAAAATGGTCTTTCATTTTCATTTCACAATGATATAAAATGCATAATTGAGATTCACACATTCGTTCTCATACCAAATCGCACTTTCATTTTCCTCTAAATTCAAAACACAAGCTCAAGATTGACTTTTTCAAATATAAGTTTCCATGTAATTTTGTTTCACAAATGCATCTTTTCAATCATCGAGTCATTTCAATCAACTTAATGTAATTTCTATATGAATTCTCAATTGCAGATATCATGCCATTTTGTGGTGTTTGCACCCAGATTCCATTGAGCTTACCGTTCGATCTGGCTAAACAATCCTACTTCAATCGTGTTCTTGTCCTTCAACCTGTCACCCTGCAACTGCACACACTTGCACTTGCAAAATTCATCAGTTCAATTCTTGATAACATATAAGATAATTTAAAAAGATCGTATTGTCAACATCAGTTAAATTCTTTCAATCTATTTCAAAATTTCCAAAATTTCCATTTAACATATTGAATTTCTTCAATATTTCAATTTACCATATTATAATTAATATGCAATAAATTTGGGTTATGACATAAATCCACTAAAATTTGTAGATCCCTTGTCACTTGGTCTCCACAAAGGAAGGATGGATCAAATTAAACTTTGGTGGCACCTCTAGGGGGAACTTGTAATGTCGCCTTCCTAACCTATTCAACAATTTGGCAGAGTTATCCTATTTAGTAGTTTCCGTAGGCTAATGGGGTTATGGTTAGGTAACTTGGCGACTATTTATCCATCATGGTGTGGTTGGGAGTTGTGTATCACCCTTTTATGGAGTATTTTTGGTGATTTCTCTCATACTTACTATTTTTAGTAATTCAGTCTTAGGCATTGATGAAGCCAATTGTCAATCCTGCTATTTTTAGTAATGTCACTGGGAGTAGTTGATATCAATATTTTAATATTTAAAGGTTTTGGTGTAATAAAATTTTAAATAATGTATAGTCATTAAAGTTAAATTAAATATTTAACTTATGTTATTTATTTTATAAAGTTACTTTATTAAAAGGGGTCATGTGAGACATAAGGAAATATTATAAAGTTGATATTTGAGCAACTTAAGTGGGATGCACAAGAGGGAGTTATAAGGAGTATTTAAATTAAAAGAAATATTTTATTTCCCAAGGGGGGCGTGGGGTTTTGAGGAGTCTATAAAATCATTTCAAGAGTTCATTTCATTTTTTTATGTTGGATATTGGATATTGGTTTCTACAGGATGGAGAAGATATTTCTTTAGGAAGGTTTGTGAGGATGAAATCCCTTGTAAGCAATATCCTCTACATTAGTGAAAGATCTAATCTGGAGGACTCATGGTGGTTTCATATAGGAATCACAACTGAGCGTATTTGTGGAGCTTTTCACTTAAGTTTTATTAGAGTTGTTGCATATTTGTCTAGAGGAGACAAAATAAAGGGGAGTTTTGTGAGTTTGTTTGTTGTTTGGGTTTCCTTTTGTTGGCCGTACCATCCTTGCAGTTGGTCGTAGCATTTTGGGTGTGGCATTGGAATTTGGGAGCTTCCAGTGGAGATTTGTGTTTGTTACTTTGGCCTAGAGGTGGTGCCTAGGGTTCATATTGCCTGCTATTTCAATCTCATTGACAACAAAAGCAATTTTTGGTTGTGGCATCCCATTTTGACAATTCTAGCTTGTTGGTTGCAACTACAACCCTTTGAAAAAGTTTCCAACTTTTTTTGGGTATGTTGGATTTAGATATGAAGTGATATTTTATGAACTGGGTTATCGTTTGTAATCGAGAAAAACTCAATATTTTGATTGTAAGTCAATCTTAATTTTCTACTCCTTATAATTCTGAGTTTGTCAAATTTTTTGAGTTGTTAAGTTGTTGCAATACATTGTACTTTTCTGCACTTATTTCTCTTTGCAAACTATCAAAACCTATTGCAAAAAACATTGCAAACTTGCTAGAGAAAACAAAAAAAAGGGGTAGAACAAGGGTGTATGTTACAGAACCTAGGTGTCTATGGTGTAGGTTGTCTCTTGAGAGACCATAATGAGATGATAATTAGTAGTCTAAGTATTCTACCCCCTTGAAATAAAAAATGAAGCTGAATTATAGGAGTTATGGCATGGGTTAAAAGAAAGTGCAAGGATCAGAGTGAAGAAGCTCCACATTAAAGGTGACTCATTGTTGATAGTTAATGCCATCTTTAATCAAAGCACAACAAATTGGAAGCTCAATAAATGGGTTTGGAATGCTTAAGGTTACTAAGCATATTCAAACACTTCGTGGCCACACACATCTATCAAGAAGGTAACATGGAAGCTGGTGTGCTCGCTAATGTGGTAGCCGATCAGGCATCAAATGTATAATGAAGGCATGTTTGACATGTCTCCCTTGAACTCATAAATGACTTGTTGCCTCGGGATCATAGCAACAGATGGTGGCCATCATTGGAAATAATTACTCATAGGGGTCTATGGGACAAGAATCGTCCGACTTGTAGATTTAGCAGGTTCTAACTGGTGTTACTATACAAGGCCATCATGAATAAATCTAAGGACACTATTAAATCATGGGAATTGTGGGAAGGTCTGGGTGAAGAATGAGATTATATTTGCCCACATCTCCAACATTAACTGTAGTGTGTGAAGGAAATTGGCCTACCCTATTTCTACTAGCTCAATCATAATGCAAGGAATTAGATTGGCAAGGTGGTGTTGATGTGGTTGTTATACACACAACAACATGAAGATAAATCCTTGCTAATTGAAAAAGAGAACCCATATTTCTTGAAAGAATCACTAGAATTTCCTATTTAAAGGGAATCTTAGCTATCCTGGAAGGCTCGGGAATGTCAGGTCTTGACGCACTAGGTTCGCTCAGGGCTCATTGTGCAAATTAGTGTTAATCATAAGGGGCCTCCTAGATTAAAACTTTAAACTCTCAAGCAATTGAGTAATGTAAAGATTTATCAAATACATGACATGCACTATATTCACTTCTAAAACCCCAAATCATTCAAAAAAGATAAGAGAAAAATATAAAGAAAGGTTACATTTGAGAAGAAAAGGGCCTAAGAAATTAATGTCTCCCAGTTATTATCCACACTAAAAAATAACTAAACCAAAGCATTAACTATTTAGTATTTCACCAGATTGCTTCACAACTACATATAAAATAGTACAAAAGTTTAAAGGAAAATAACCATTCACCACTGAAACAATATCAAAATGCACCCAAATCTAGAGCAAAAAATTGACTCAAGTCTAATAGGAGCAAACATAATTCAGCTATGCAAGATTTATGATTTGGAATAACCTTCGAATTGCTTTGATATTAGAAACTTCTACTATAAACACAAGTTTTTATGCTAGAATTGAATAAAAAACATGGCTTAAACATAAAATTGGTGATGTTCCAAATTTAGCCTAATTGTTTCAACAATTTGATCCTTAAAAAAGAGCGACTCCTGCCTTTTATAGAACACAAGGTAGTAGTCAGATACAAAAGCACATGGCTCAACAAGAATTAGCCAATCAAGATAATATAACATGTGACATATGAGCACATTTGACACACCAACAAATATTTTTTGCATTCCCTTTTGTTACACTCAAAGTTGACCTTTTGATTGTTAGAGTAATCATGCATTAGCTAATAATTAATTAATCTTTAATTGATTATTAGTCTAATTTATTCTCGTGCACTTAAGCTAAACTTAGGAGTGTTTTATGCTTTATTAGTTGAACTAATATTAAATCATTATGTCACATCTCATGTGATGTTGACACTTGTCATGATCTGACCCCTTTCTCATTTAGGGCTTTGTTCTTATAAGCACTCAACCCTCATTGTAAATATTACTCAGATATTATCTGGAGCTTTCATATCTTCTTGAAAGTCTCTTCTGTAGCTTTTTCTTGTTGAAGAATATAGCAATTCTTTGTTTGTAGATCTCTTGCATGGAAGGTGTATTTGTTTGTTGTTTGATCCTATGGATCGTGGTTTTGTGCTTGTTTCACAATTATACCATGGTATAGAGCGTGGATTTAGTGAACCCTTCTTGATTTATGATGTTTTCTTCTTCAACGAGGGTTGTAGGCTTCAGATCTGAATCCCCTTTGCTTTCTTTGCAAATTTTGGAGGTGGGAATTTTTTGGTGTATTTTTGTGTAAAAAGGAATTTGGCGTTGGATCCAAAGCTTGTGAGAAAGTTAAATTTGGCTTTTGTTTTGCCTCATTTCGATTCTTGATGCCAGATCTACAAGGTTTTGAAGCGGTTGCTCTTTTTCTAGATCCAGAGGGTAGCTGCAATTTTGGTGCATTTTGAGCCAAAACGGAGGGTTCCATTGCACTTAAAAGGCCCAAAAACCTTAAGATCGCTAGTCAAATCGCCAGAATCCGTGTCCAGAGTTTCTGAGGTTTTTTTTTTGTACAGGGGCCTGTATGACCCCTGTATGGATCCCGTGCAAGTATCTCGAAAAAAAATGAAAATTTTTAAGGTCGAAATATTTTTTTATAAATTTCTATATTTTGAAATTTATTAAAAAAATAAATATAAATAAATTTTTTGCTACGTTGAAAAGCTGGGTCAAATTTTTTTTTGGGGGCGAATTTTAAAAGTTTGGGCATATTTAAAGGAGAGTACCTACAGGTATCTGCGACGTAGGCCTACGGGCCCCATGCTGTACTGCCAGCGGCAGGTCTATGCTAATCGGCGGCGACCTTTCCCTCTCGGTTGAAAACCTTAAACCAGAGCTCGACATTTTCTTCACCGCTAAACTTTTGCCAGGCCCACCTTCAAAAATTTTCACGGTGAATCTCCTCTTTTCTGACCAGTAAAGAATCCTTTTTCGGAATACTCCGTCAACCAACTGTTTCTTGACGATCGCATTTTTTTCCAAGGGGCTAATTTTTTTTGGTACGAACGTACCCTATGGCTCCTTTGACCCCCTTTCCCTAAAAGGGGTGTTTTTTTCTTTTGGCTGTATCTAGGGCATACGATATCGTTTTTTGGCAAACAAGATATTGTCGAAAAGCTGGTTCCACCAAATTTCCGGTGGTGTGGGTCTCATTGCTTTAATTTGCTGTTGGTGCATTCTACAACCCATTGAAGTTAGAGGTGCTATTTTCAGTCTCGAGCTCGTAACTTTTGACCATTTTCTATGTTTTTTGTGATTCCAGCGGCGTTGGAACTGTCTTTCAGAGCTCTTTAGTTCCATCCATGCAATTTTTCCAAATTATTCTCCAAGTATATTTTTTCAAATTTTTGTGTTTTCACACTCTGGTGAATTACTTGGATGTTTTAGCTCCTAGAAACTTTTTGTTTGTGTGGGATGACTCATTTTTGGCTGTTCTATATGTATTTCCAGTATTTTGTCCTTTTTAGGCATTGTAAACATCTTTTTCATGCATGTTCTCTTTTGTAAACGCATTGAGATAAAGTGTCTTTGTATTGCACATGTATTATGGGATCTTGCACATCACTTTGTACCTTATTGTACTCACACTATGATACAAAGTGCCATGGGGGTTGATGCTTGCCTTTGTTTTTCCTTCATACTTTTCTCATGTGTGTGTGCCTTAGTTTGCACACCCTTTATATCTGCTTGTACTTTCATGTCTACACATTCAGATGTTCTTAGTTCTTTATCATGCACTACATTCAGGCATTCAGTTTCAGTATACCTGTCATACCTCTCCCTTGTCAGCATCATGGGGGGTTGTACTATTGATGCTAATGCTTCCTTGGTTTCGCGTTGGAGTGAGCTATGTATACAATACTTGTTCCTATGTACTAGGCAGATGCAGTAGATGGTTTCCCATGCATTTCGGTGAGATGGAGCACTTACCATATGGAAACTTTTGCATTCCTATTTCTGGAGGCGACCTTCCATTTTTCACTTGATCAATTCTTCAGACTATTGGTACTTGTGCCATATGTATCTTTGAGTTCTTGATGTTTTCCTTGGTTTTCCATCGGATTCAAGTAGTGTCGTTGGGGGCACTCATACAAATTCTTGTCTTCTTGATCTTGATCATCAGATGTTTTAGCGGAGATTCTTCTTTCAACATTTCAGCAGTCATTCTTCGACAGTGTTTGCAACTTCTTCATGCTTTTGGATGTTCCTTTGTTCCTATTTTTCAGGACATTGTCTTGTTTGGAGGCTTCTTCAATCCTTCACTTGGCTTTCATCTATTTTTGGAGCAGAGTTTTTCCCATGAGGTTTTCTCTATTTCTCCGCATTATAGAGATCTTTTGTTTGTACATGGGTACGTATTTTGGCCTTGTTTTTTTGGGATCAATCATGCATTCTTTTTAGGGTTTTTAGCTACTCCCTAAGTTCATCTTAAGGGGGGGTGTTAGAGTAATCATGCATTAGCTAATAATTAATTAATATTTAATTAATTATTAGTCTAATTTATTCTTGTGCACTTAAGCTAAACTTAGAAGTGTTTTATGCTTTAATAGTTGAGCCAATATTAGACCATTATGTCACATCTCATGTGATGTTGACACTTGTCATGATCTGATCCCTTTCTCATTTAGGGATTTGCTCTTATAAGCACTCAACCTTCATTGTAAATATTACTCGGATATTATCTGGAGCTTTCAAATTTCTTGAAAGTCTCTTTTGTAGCTTTTTCTTGTTGAAGAATATAGCAATTCTTTGTTTGTAGATCTCTTGCGTGGAAGGTGTATTTGTTTGTTGTTTGATCCTGTGGCTCGTGGTTTTGTGCTTGTTTCACAATTCTAACATTGACTTCTGATAATGACCCTTTGATGCATGAAATCATGGGTAAAAGAACATCGAGTTCTTTTAGTCTTCAAAACCTACAAGAACAAAATTCCAGCTTCAAAATGCCCAGTTTCGATAATGAGCTTTGTTTTTGGGAAAAATTCTCGGGCTCTTGAGGGTCAGGAAATTTTTTAGTTTCACTGGCTTCAAAAACTTAAATAATTCTTCTTCTAGTTTCTCGCTATCCACCCTCAAACACTTATTGGGCTAAGTCATATCGAGTTTTGTTTCGATTGTTGGAATACTTTTACCACTTTCGCTTTTTAAAATTTCCTACCAACACTTTCTTTTACCATCGGCACCTTTCCCTCAACAACCATGATCTCATGGTTTCTTGCATCAATTAACAATACCCATCAAGTAAAATATTAGGCATTTAGTTAACACATCCATAAAATAAACATTTATTAAATTTTGCATTAATTTGATTTAAACCTTTCACAAAGCATGATTACAAGTATAACAATAATCTCCTTTAGTTTTCCAGTTTTTTGAATTTGTGGGTTTAAATTTTTTTTGGGTTTAGAAGTGGACTAGGGAGAGGGCCCAAAGAGTCGTGCACCCTAACTTCGCTTCTAATTATCCCACGAAATTTCAAATCACTCCCATTTTACAGCAGCTTACTTGGCAAGTTCTCGCTATAACTAAGGTTTCAAGGCCACATCATCAAATATGATGCCACATCAACATGCGTTTTTGTCAAGGTGTCCAAAAAGGCCCCAAAAAATAGTGAGACCAATTCTCGTGCATTACATCATGAGTAGTTGAGCGCTGATGTGGTATCACATGATTGGTTGCTTTTTAGATCAAAAGCATACATTTTGTTTAATTATGGGTAGTCAAATCACAACTACTGGACATTATATAAACGACTATTGGGTATTATATGTACGATTGGGTGCACGACTATTAGACCTCGCACGACTATTGGGCCCTCTCCCCTATTTAGACATTCACCACTCAATACCAAATCTTTCTTTTGGTGGAGAATTTCCTAGATCCATACCTACCTTTATTCGAACGGTAATTTATTCAATGCTGACACCCTACACTCTTCCAATTGACTTAGCCGTCACCTCGACCCATCCACTTCATGCATTTAATGCTACTGCTAACTACACCCTACCAAACTATCTGCTCGACTGAGAAAATCTCTTAGGTAATCCACGACACCTTAGTCTCAAGCTAACCTACCCACCAGAATCCAGTGTGATAAACTTCCCAAGACACTCGACTTGGCCCAAATTTTACCTGATACCTATATCATGCATACTCTTTCATTTTTTTACCTTGTGTGAGACATAATTATGGATTTACCCTTCCATTAACTAATCGGGCAATTTTGAAAATTTAGGGTCCCCATGTTACCAGAGGTAACTTGGGGCATGTTGTGCGACCACACAACAGGTGGCCGAGCTCTAGTTTTGTTGTGATGGACACCTCGGTGTGCCTAACCTACTCTTAGAGGAAAATGGAATTTCTAGGGTCCATTTCTGATCAACATCTCAAGAAAATGCTACGGGAGAATAATAATCTCATCCTACGGGCAGCAAAGTGGATGTTGGGAGTGGAATTTTTGGTGGATGAGAGATGCCATTGTTTGAGCATTGACATATCCTCCTAGTTTGTGGCTTCATTGTTGGACCTTAGGGAGCCAACTGAGATGGTGAAAGCTTTAGTGAAGACCCTCTTCAAGAAATTCTTCTTGGGTAGTGTAGTGGCTTGGTGTGGAGTCGATATCCTGAGGCCTAGTACTATCCAAATGGTGTTGGTTGCGAGGGAAGTCGTGGAATGACTCCTCTCTCTCCAACTTCCACACGATGATGTTAATGCAACATTATGCTAAGGCCATAGATGCCTATGAATTTCTTAAGTGCATCACTAACCTAGAGCCAATGTACAAACTTGGGTGGCTCAATGAGTTCGCCTAGTTGTTTCACAGGAAAGTGATAGTTAGATCAAATCTCTGTGTTTTGATTATTAGATAGCAATTAATCCCGACTTTTGTTTATACTTTCTATGGTATTAACATTTTGAGGGGCCTCAACACTGTTCTATAATGAAAGACTATGTTTTAACATTCTTTTTTATTTAATATATTGACACAACCCTAACTGCACTTACTTAACAAAAAATATACAATTTTAAAAAGAGAATGTAAAATAACACCACCTTTCTTCAATACAATTGATAATAATATTTTTAAAAATAATACTAAAAAATAAAATAAAACTGTAGGTAATAAGATTTTTTAAACTGACTCTACATCAGTGTTGATTCAAAGTTGATTGCATAACAGTTTAATGTTTAAGGAGATCCATTCCAGCGTCCTCCCCATATATATTCCAATGGTATCCAAATCTTGGAAAAATATAATATATTCACTTTCAAACAAAATGTGTTAATTTTATCATTCTCACTGTTCCGTAAGATCATTTACTACAAAATTCCCTCTCTTCAAGAAGAAGAGCCTTTTATTAATATAAGGCTAATTAAATTAAGGGTTAAGAATAATTAACAGTTATTTCATCCAATTGTTTTCTTTTCTGGGTGGTCAACTATCAGTATCATTTATACTGCATACTAATTTTAATAAATTTAATTTCATTTTGATTATGAATAAGAAAATGTGATCTGAAATATTAATGTAAAAAAAATAAAAACTTTGTATCTTAATTTCATAAAGTGTAAAATTATACGTGCTTATATAATGTTATAAAGATGTTTTAATTAATTAAACTTTTAAAAGTTGTAATTGCTGATATAAAACTTAGAAGTAAAATATACCATCTTCATCTATTCAAACAGATACTAATGAAATATAATCACTTTAATAAATTATTAATACTTTTTAGGTTTAGAATCATTTAATGGTGGTGATCAAGATTTAGATTTGACTATCAACCCTCATTTTCAAACAAATCTTTTGTGATAATTAGTTATTCAAAATTATCCTTCAAATATTAAAACATATCTTATTTTAAAATGTGTGTGTACATATACACATATGTACACATGTATATATACACACACACATATGTACATATACATATATAAATAATTTTTGACAGTTTATATAAAATGTTTTGTTTTATGAAATATAACTTTTAAGAAATTTTAATTGTATTTTATAATAAAATATCTAAATTTAATCATATAGTCATCAAATTTAAACCACCAATATATTAATTGATGAAAATTTTCATTTTTACATATATTAATTGATAGATGATTTTCATATTTGAAAAAAAAATCACTAAATTATGAAAAAATAATAAGAAAATACAATGTAATGGTTGTGCTTCATTTTTGATGTTATATATTGTACTGTCAATTGTTAGTCTTTGTGTTTGTATAGTAACGAAGATACAAGAATGCAATATGTGTGATTGATTTCATTCAAAAATACTGAAATTCATATGAATTTTAAATATTTAGTACACAAAAATTAAGGGTCTGAAAGCAAATAACTAAAGGATATCTGAATGTTTGATTTGTATATTTTTTAAGCAGTAAAATGTATAGTATTTATCCACCTTATGGAGAATTCTCGAGTTCTTCTGGTCTAAGAACACTCCACTCTTAACAGAGGCAAACCTTTTATAGACTGATAAAATTAAAAAACCAGTTTACCCATAAAATTTTGTTGTATGCACTTGCATCTTAAAAAAAAAATAAATAAATTAATGCATGAGGCTGAGTTTGTGTATTAAACCATTGTAAACTTAGTTAAATCAAGGATATACATTTGGATTTTCCAAAATATAAATCTGCATAGCATTGATTAAGTCAATATCAAGAGCTTTGAACAAATTTTATCATTAAATTTTGTGCTTGGTCTAGTTGTCAGTGTGTGCATGATTGAAGTGAGGCAAAGCTGTCCACATTGCATACAATTATACAGACCTGTACAGTTATAATCTCATATGAGAGATCATATATCAGGATATTCAACAAAAAAAAAAAATTCAAAAAAATTTCAGACAATAATCTTCTAGATTATTTTAAATTGGGTTTAATAACTCTTATAATGCAATTTGTGCGAATGATGATAAAATAATCCACTCTCATCATTTAAGGTCCTGAAAGGTATGTATTTTGAACAAAATTAATGAATCCATGAGAAACCCACCTAGACTTCAGTTATTCGGTACCATATATCTCAGTTAAACACAAACATTACTGTAATACAAGAAGT
The DNA here is from genome assembly GCA_007258455.2 of Sequoia sempervirens. NCBI lineage: Eukaryota > Viridiplantae > Streptophyta > Pinopsida > Cupressales > Cupressaceae > Sequoia > Sequoia sempervirens. Next base: position 64,857 of record VDFB02331411.1, on the reverse strand, counting down.
AATACAATGAAGTTGGACAAGTAGGTGGTGTTCAGAAAAGATATTACTACATAATTTACCATGAGGATCTTTAGTATGTATCATTATGTCCAAGGGTTTCCATCACTCCAGCAAGTTCCTAAGGTGAGCTGAGCTGATGGCATAAGGATCATTGGGTACATTCAAGCCTAACCCATATTTACAAATCTTTAAGTTACCATAAAGACTGTCCATAAGGGCTTCTTATTACTCCAATAGAACTATGGCCAGGTTGAGTTATAAGAATTATGAGGTACATTAGAGCCTGGGCAATATTACAAATCTTAAAACTGTGATCCAAGCTTACAATATGAGGCTCTAAAGGGCACCCACAACTTAATAAGCAGAAAAAAAACACAACTTTGCAGTATCTTCTTCAGTGTTGTGTATATCAAACCCCATAGACAAAGTTACTTCTGACACTGTGACTGAACAATCTTAATAGAAAGGCTGGCTTACCATGCACATGGTCAGTCTCTGTGATGGTACTCAGCTTGGGCTTCCAAGGCCTGCTTCTTGGCCTCACCAGCTTTGCATAATCCTCCATCAGCTGATAACTGTCACACAGAGGCCTTTTAGAATCACTACCATATGAGTGCTCTCTGAATGACAAACCATTTTCTATTACTAGATCTGCAAGAAAGTTAGCTGAAATCTTGACTTGCAGAGAATCTCCCTTTTTCTGTATCTTAAAGGGCTTGGCCTGCATCTTTGCATTGGTCCTTGGACCCTTAGTAGCAGCATTTTGTGTTGCAGATGTTGCTACCACCTTTGAGATAAAAGAAGCAACTGTGGAGACTGTAAGAGCAGACTGGAAGCTTCTCCTTGGAAGAAGAAAATATGTGTGGCCTACTTTCAAGTCCTCATTAGAAGGGAGCCCAGCAATGGGTTTTCCTATATAAAAAGCCTCAGAGTGGCAGATCCAATATCCAGGATGCTGCTCAAGCAGCTCTCCTGCTTTGATGGGGCCTTTGACAAGGTTGATGCTTCCATTGGCATGCAACACCTTGATTGTTGCATTATCACCTGACTTGCAGGTAGAACAGCTTCTATTTCCCATGGATGATTGATATGATTATGATCAATGTCATATAGCTATATAGTGTAGACTTTTCCATCGTTTCCACCATGGGGCACCCACAAAAAAAGTTCAATGCCTTTTCTTTTTATGATTTCATAAACTGTTTGTTTGTATGATTGAAGGTAGAATTTACCAACTTACTAAGATGATTCTTTCTGGGATTTATTTATTTTTTAATGATTATACATTGGATTTACCACCTTTACCAATGTTTTCTTATGATTCTTTCAATCAACAAAAAAAAATATATTACTTTATTGAAGTCTTTGCTTCACATATACTATTTTACTAATTCTGTTTTATATGATTGTATATTGAAAGAATTTATAAATGAATTATTCATAATTGAAATGTCATTGATGATGATTTAAGTGTGTTCAATACATGATAATTATATATTTTAAAATCATCTTGTCTTTTCAATCAGAAAAAAACTAATTTTTTACATATTAAATCTAAATATCTATAAAAATATTATCTTCAAAAAATAAAATAAAATTGTATTAAATAGAATGCAAGGTTGATCGAAATAAATCTTATGAAAGAATTGAAATTATTATCATATTTCATTTCTCACAAGCAATCAAATCCACAAACATTTCAAACTATTATCATAGACTCTAGAAATCTCATATATTTAATTAAAATAAGAGAATATTCCCGTTATAATGAAAATGATTTATGCCTATTTATTTATTCATAAAATAATGTTTAAAATAATCATTCTTTGACTACAACAATATTTAAAGTATAATGATTTCAAAATTTATAATATCATAATAATTATTAAATAAATATTATCTATATTTTTATATTATTTTTTATATAAATAATGTTTTTCTTTAATTTTTTCCTAATAGAAAACAAAATTCAATTATTTGTAAGTAACTAATCTACAAAATGCAAATAGAAAAAGTGGTGGAGCATGAGTGATGAAGCGCCAACATAAGATGCCCACAAGCTCAAATGTGGACTTAAGGGCCCACAAAGTAATGGAGAACAACCCTTAAAGAGGAGTGACCCACTAGGAGCCATGCAAATAACCTCAGTAGCAAATGCCTTCCATGGCCAAATCCCAAGGAGAAGCCAACAAATGGGCACCATCCATGCTTTTATATTTCTCTATCTTCTTTTTCATCTTTGGATGAGAATAAGGCAAGACATGTGAAGAAACAGTGAAGTTTTAACGTGGGTGAGGTTCACTTTTTAAATTTGTTTCAAAAGGTCACCTCCATGTTTCCTATACAACATACAAACCATGCTATTTTATGGAATGTGGACCATTTGACCCCTTTACCTATTCATGTGAGAAAATTTGTCACGTAGATGGGGACCATGATAATTGAACACTATAAAGTATGCAAGAGGAAAATTAAAATAATTGTGTAGTTTTACAAATAAAAATAGTTATAAATTGAATAAGTCTTTGATCTTACAAGAATTTGGTTTATTTTAATTTTGAAAACGACCCTCTTTCATAGAGGATCAAATTTTCTTATATAAAGTCTATCTAATATAGGTTTGCTTTTTACTATTTGAAAAGATAACATACAAACATAAATAGTTAAAGTATACAGTTAAATCTTAAAAAAATAATAAAATTAGATCACGTCTTAAAATTAGATTGACAAAGCAAAGCCAAGAACAAAAACAAAGATGTGACCTTATAAAAGTAAATAGTGCTCGGTCTATCCCACAAGAATTTGGTTTATTTTGACTTTGGAAAAGAAATATAAAATCCTCTAGTAATTTAAGAGGGAGAATAAAATCTCTTTTATGTAAATTTAGAGTAAATATATAATGACATTAAATATTGAGATTCTACTTTAGAATAAATATTATTTATTAAAAAAATGTTTCAAAAATAGATAAGATAATAAATAATATTGATTTAGAAATTATGATAAATGTTATATGCTAATTCGCTCTTAGAAAATAAATATTAGCTAAGGTCAAACAAATAATTTGAAATCAATGAATAAATCCTAAAAAAGTAATAAAATTAGATCACATCTTAAAATTAGAATGATGAAGCAAAGCCAAGAAAACAAACATGTGACCTTATAAAAGAAAACAATGCTAGGTCTAATCCACAAGGATTTGATTTATTTTGACTTAAGAACCCTCTAGTAATTTAAGAGGGAGAATAGAATCCCTTTTATGTGTATTTAGAGTAAATATATAAATCACATTAAATATTGAGATTCTACTTTAGATTAAATATTATTTGTTGATGAAAATAGAATGTTTGAAAAATAGATAATATGATAAATGATATTTAGTTAGAAATTATGTTAGATATTATATGCTAATTCACCCATAGTAAATAAATGTTATTGAAGTTCACACAAATGCTTTGGAATGAATGAATAAATCCTAAAAAATAAATAAAATTAGATCTCATCCTAAAATTAGAATGGCAAAGAAAAGCCAAGAAGAACAAACAAACATGTAAGCTTATAATAGAAAAGAGTGCTTGGTCTACCTCACAAGGGTTTGATTTATTTTGACTTAAGGAAAAGGAAAAGAAATATAAGAACCCTCTAGTAATTTAAGAGGGACAACAAAATACATTTTAGGTATATTAAGAGTAAATATATAAATAACATTAAATATTGAGATTCTACTTTAGATTAAATATTATTTGTTGATGGAAAAAAAAGTTTCCAAAATAGATAAGATAATAAATTATACTTAGTTATAGATTATGATAGATGTTATATGCTAATTCATCCCTAGCAAATAAATATTAGTGAAGTTTAGACAAATACTTTGGAATCAATGAATGAAATATTTCTCACCCTGATTCACTTCTATGGCTATGGATTGATCCCACAAGTGTAGATTTGATCTAACATGTGAATATAATTTATGCTTGCAGATTTAATTGCCATTAACTTTCAAATTATTAAATTTTTATTTAGGGTTCTCATTTGTTTGCACTTAGTCACAATAATAACCCTCTCGTGTAAAACCATATAATGATATTGATTCAATGGGTAGATAAAAAATGAGGACAACACTCTCAAACATCTAAGATACCTTAGTGATGTGCAATATAGATTCCTTGATAAATGGTCGTGATAATGCGCACAAGTAGTAAGGATAGCTTTAGGATACAAGAGATCTAAGTGATATAAAATTCTTCTAAAATGGACTTGGGTTATTACACATGCAATATAATAAGAATATTTCAACCCAAAATTTTGTTAGGATAGGTGACATTATAATTGCCACCCTAAGTCGATTTATGTGTCTCCACATTCTTTGGAAAGTTTCCTAGATGACTTGAGAGGCAAATATTTATTATTTATTTTTCTATGTCAAATTGTAATTGCATTCATAGAGGTGGACCCACTACGGTGATGGTTATAGAGCATCTTAGGAGAATATTCCTTATGGGTGTCCACTTATTGGGTGGGGACCACCCAAAAATGCATGTTCTTGTGCATGTTATTTGCATGTTATCTTGGGTTGGGCGCCCAAGCTTGCATGTTCTGGGTTTGAGCCATCAGAGAGTAATGGAGCACTCAAGATTGACCAATTCTCATTGGATATGGGTTAGGTGCCCATGTGAAGGCCATGTGATAATTTAATAATTTTCACCATGTCTCTGGGTTCTCCACTAAGGGGGGTGTGGGTTTTTCTAGGTGGTCTTACTTGTTCTAATATGGTATTCTCTCCCACAAACTTCTATATATTGGAGCATTGAGATGGTGGTTTCAAAAGTTTTCTTGCAAGTTGTTAGAGTAACGAAGTGCTGCCAAGATTAAGAGAGTATTTTGGTATTGTTGTACTTCATTGAAGATTAATACAAACATTGCATCTCTTTGGGTGTCAATTTTTTTCTCGTAAGGGTTTCTCCACATATATCTTGTGTCACTTGTGATTCTCAACTTTTGGTATTATTGTTTTTCTTTTATTGTTGGAATTGTTAATCACATATCATAATATTGGTAATCTTGAGTACATAATTTTAGATATGCAACCACATATTTAAGTTCATATTGCTGCAAGTTTCACCTCAATGATTTCCAATATTTGGTATCAGAGCTAACATTTTTGTTGAGGGAGGGATGTCTTTCTCCTAAATTTTGAAGGCTTTTTGGCTGCAGTGGGAGCTTTTGCTTTGTGGGTTTTGCATATTTGTGAAGGAGATTGAAAACCATGGCTTTTACCTCCCTTATAGATATTGAGAAATTCAATGGCACTGGTTACGAGATGTGGAAGTTGAAGATGGAGGATCTTCTTGAAGAGAGAGATCAATGGTTCGTAGTTTCAAATGAAAAGAAACCATCCAGTGTGTCTAATAAATATTCTAGAACAAAATTGATAAGAAGGCATGGGTAACTATTTGGTTGTCTTGTAGATTTTGTCCTCTTGAATGTTTTAGAAGAATCTACCACATACAAGCTGTGGAAGAGGATAAGTGATATTTACCAAACTAAAAGTCTAACTAATAAATTGTATCTCAAAAGATGTTTATATTCTTTGAAAATGAAGGATGGTGATTATGTTGCAAAACATTTAAATGATTTTAATATGGTTATAATACAACTTGCATCTATAAATGTTAAGATAGAAGAAGATAAATGCATATTGTTGCTTTTTTCTTTACCCGAATCTTGGGAAAATCTAATTTTTTCCATAAGTGGTGGTGGTGTAGAGCCAAAGATGGATAATCTCATTTCTACACTTCTTTTAGAATAAATGAGAAGAAATTCCATGAATGTGGGATCCCAAGATGCCTTGCATGTGGGAGGAAGGTCCAAAGAAAAAGGTGGGCATGTAAAGGGGATAAAAAGAGAGACAAGTCTAAATGTCATTCTAAAACCCTTGAGAAAAGTGTTGGAGTTGTGGTAAGAGAGGGCATGTGAATCTATACAAAAGCAAGAAAAAGAGTTTGGATACCTCCACAGAAAAGTCCTTAGAAGATGGTGATTCTGATCCTTTGTTTATTTTAGCTAACACTATTAGTAATGATGCTTGGCTTATTGATTTATGTTGCTCCTACCATATGACTCCTCACAAGGAGCGGCTTACTTAATATTCATCTTATGATGGGGGAGAATTTTTCTTTGGTGATAACAACATGAAGAAGATTTTTGGTAGGGGAAAGGTAAAGTTGCGTTTAGTGATGGAAGGGTTAAAACCCTTGATGATGTTTACATATTATAGGACTCAAGTGAGAAATTTACTTTCAATATCCAAGTTGGATGATTTTCGAATGCATGTGACATTTGACAAGTTTGGTTGTAGGTTGGTAAGAGGGAGTTTGGTGATTGCTAGAAAGGATCTCAGATAGGGACTTTGTTTAGGCTTAATGCCTCCTCTTTTTTTAACTCTGCCAATGTAACTAGCATTGAAAATGTATGTATGTTGTGGAACCATAGATTGGGTCACATAGTTGAAAAGGGTCTTAAGACCATTTTGAATAAAAGTTGGTTGATGGTATTTTTTATTATTCTATTGGAAAAATGATTTTTGTGAGCATTGTCTATTTGATAATCAGAGTAGATCATCATTTCCTAATGGAACTAATAAAGTAAAGAGATTATTAGAGATTATTCATTCGTATGTGTTTCGACCATTGGCTATTGACTCTTTTGGAAAATATCATTATTATGTTACTTTCATTGATGATGTCTCAAGATACACTTAGATTTATTTTACCCATGAAAAATATGAGGTTTTCACTAAGTTTAAGGAATTTTAAAGCCTTATTTGAGAAGAAAACAGATTATAAGATAAAAGTGTTGAGATCTGACAGTGGGGGTGAATATTTTTCTAGGTAATTTGATGAGTTTTGTAAGAATGCATGTATTACTCAGCAAAAGACTACTGCTTATACACCCCAACAAAATGGGGTAGTAGATAGAATGAATCAAACCTTGATGGAAAGAGATAGGAGCATGTTGAGTGGTGTGAAGCTTGATAGATGCTTTTGGGCAGAAGCTATAAGTAGTAAATGTTATTTGATTAATAGATCTCCTTGTTCAAATCTTGTTGATAAAACTCCTTATGAAGTGTGGATAGGTAGAAAGCGTTTTGTTTCACATTTAAGGGTCTTTGGTTGTGAGGCTTGTGTTCATGTGCCTCAAGAGAAGCAATCTAAATTGGATCCAAAAGCACAAAAATAAATCTTTGTTGGTTACCATGAGAATGAGAAAGGTTATAATCTTTGGAATCCACTAACCCATAAATTTGGTTTTGTCTAGAGATGTGATTTTCAGGGAGTTTAGAGCTTACTCAGGTGAAGAACAACCAAAGGAGAAAGATAAGAAAAAAATAGTACACTTCGAGACAAAGATAGAAAAGAAAGAATATGCACATGTAGAAGAATAATCAAATGCATCTAAGGATGGAGAAGAAGAAGAGGGTTTAAATAGAGAAAAGGATGTGTAGGATGAGCACACATTAGAGGAAGAACATGTAGAGCCCATTACACCTACCTTGAGGAGGTCCAAAAGGAAACAAAATCTAGTTGACAAATGTATCCCATCATATTACCATTGTGTATTTGCTTTGTTGAGTACTGATTATGAACCTAGATATTTCAGGGGGGCTCTCTCTTTGGAGGAAAGTGAGTCTTGGATGTAGGCCATATAAGAGGAGATGATGGATTTAGATAGTTGTGATACCTGAGATCTTGTTAGTTTTCCCAAAGGAAGGACACCCATTGGTTGCAAGTGGGTATTTAAAAATAAATTTGGTGCAAATGGTCGGTTAGAGTGGTACAAGGTCAAATTGGTGGCCAAGGCCTACTCCTAGAGAGAGGGAGTTGATTTTAGTGAAATTTTATCTCTTGTTGCTAAGTTAAATTCTATTAGATTCTTATTATCTATTTTTGCTACTTGTAATTTTAAAATAGAGAAAATGGATGTTAAAAATGCTTTCTTGCATGGAGATCTTGAGGAGGAAATTTATGTGACAACTTGAAATTTTTGTTGTGAAAGGAAAATAACACTTATTTTATAGGTTAAAGAGATCTTTATATGGTTTGAAATAGTCACCCAAGATGTGGTACTAGAAGTTTTATGCCTTTACAAATTAAATTTGGGATTTTTTAGGAGTGAGGAGGATCATTTTGTTTACATTAAGGTTATTGATGATCGAATACTAACTATTGTCTTATATGTTGATGACATGTTGTTTATGGGTAACAACAAGGTGATGATTAGGGAGCTTAAGACTCAAATTTTTGGCACATTTTATATGAAGGATTTTGGGGCTACAAAATATATCCTTGGGATGGAGATTAGTGGGGATCAGGTTCACAAAAAGCTTTGGTTAATTCAGAGTAAGTATGTTGATACCATTTTGTAGAGTTTTAGTATGCATGACTCTAAACTAGTAAATATTCCATTTCTAGTTGGTACTAAGTTGAGTTTAGATATGTGTCCTAATTTTTATGATGATTTTGAAGATATTTCTAAAGTTCCTTATGCTAGTGTCGTTGGTATTTCGATGTATGTAATGGTTTGCACTAGACCAAATACAACCCAAGCAGTGGGAGTTTGAGTAGGTTTATGTCTAACCTTGGTAGAGAGCATTGGAATTTGTTAAGAGGGTGTTTAGATATTTGCGTGCTACTTCTGATTACTATTTGGCCTATCATGGTATTGATGATGTGGTTAAGTCATTGGAAATGTAGGGTTTTGTTGATGTAGATTGGGCAAGTGAGTTGGACATTCAAAGATCCACTAGTGGCTATGTTTTTACTTTGTTTAGAGGTGTTGTAATTTGGATGAGTAAAAGAAAACCTATAGTTGCATTGTCCACAACCAAAGCATAGTACATGGATTCTACACATACCTCTAAGGAGGCGATTTGGTTACAGAGACTTGGTAAAGGTATTGGTTTTGATTGCAGGACAATGAGGATTGTATGCGACAATTAGAGTGTCATATTTTTAGCCAAAAATCCTATGTATCATGCTCATACTAAGCATGCTGATGTTCATTATCACTTAAATGTGCAAGAAATGGTTGAGAATGGTAAGGTCTTGATTGAGAAGGTTGGAACTTTGGATAATGTTGTAGATTCTATCACAAAGCCAGTGACCACAAATAAGTTCTCTTGGTGCACCTGAAGGCCATGGGCCTTGATCACTGTACTTGATTATATTTGTAATTATATCTCATGGATGTAATTCAATGTATAATGTTTTATATTGTAAATTATCACCCTTGAAAATTTTACACTAGGTTTTTCTCCCCTAAATTATTGAGCCTAATTGGGTCCCTAATTTCCTAAATTATGCATTCTATATCCCATTTGTAACAATTTTTGAGAAATTGCAAGCATTGAACAAATGCATCCAATTAATATTTTACCTTGCCACTTAATATCCTGGAAGATAGGGCCAGGACCCATTCGACCTAGGGCGTATGGGTCCCCCTATTCTATCAGGGACTAATTTTGGATATGTCAGTGTCAATATTTTAACATTCAAAATTCAAGTTGCAAATGTCAGCTATCGGGATTTAATTTTCGGAAAATAGAGAAATGCTTATAAATGCCTAGTTATTGCATCATTTAAAATCTAACAAGAATTAAGGAGAATTTATGAGCATTTTTTATTATCAAGAGCACTATCAAGCAAGTCAAGAGCAACGTTTCAGAGCTTTATTTCAGCAATTCAAGATCCTAACATCATGTCAAATTATATGAATTTATGCATGTTCATGTTATCATTTTTTTGTGAAGGATAATACTTTTGTAGGTCTCCAAAGCATTAAAGAAAGTTAAGCAAGAAAGAACCAAGACATTGAGGTGATGTCTATGACTTCAAGCATTCAAGGAAGCCATTGAAGGGTGGTGAGTTGTAGCACTTTGTGATTTCATCATTCCTTTCTATCTATTATCATTTTATCATTGGCATTGCCATTGTAGAAGTGCAAACACTAACATGGGGTTTAACTAAGGCAAGCCCTAAATGACACATCTCTTCTCTTTGTGAATGTGTAGATTTTAGGTTTAGAAAGGATTGAAGGAAGCTTGAAGGCAAATTTTTCATTGTTGCAATTGATTCCCTACATCTTGTAAACTCATGAAAACTCACTTATAAAATTATTTGATAGTGTTCCAACAACTCTGCAACCAAAAATTAGAAGCTCAGATCTATTGTCAGAGGACCTCAAAAGAAAATTAGAAGAAGCATACAAGGATCCATACGCCCTAGGGTGACTTTGTCCCTCTATAGTGATCAAAACCAACTTTTTTGGGCATGTACATAGTCCTCTGCACTTCCCAAATCTGCCTGCAAGTTATTGTTTAGTTTTTTAATCATCATAATATTGCAATTTTCATATTAGGGAACATAGTTGAATTAGGTCAATCATAGAAAATCAATTTTAGTCCATTTCTAAGGCTCAAAAGGATCAGATCCAAGTCTGATTGACTCACCTTCATGGTTGAAAGTCAATCTAAACACTATGTTGATTTGCATCCTAATGTACCTTCAAAAAAGGAGAAAAAAGCAACCCTAGGTTTAGACATTAAAATTAGGGTTCCCTTTATCTTTTGTTACAAATGTCAAGTGGGAGAATGTTAGGATAAGTGACATTATAATTACTATCCTAATTTGATTTATGTGTCTCCACGTTCTTTGCAAAGTGTCCTAGATGACATGAGAGGCAAAAAATTAATTACTTATTTTTCTATGACAAATTGTAATTGCATTCAAAGAGGTGGACACACTACGATGACAATTACATAACATCTTGAGAGAATATTCATTTTGGGTGTCCACTTTTTGGGTGGGAACCACCCAAAAATGCATGTTCTTACATGTTATTCAAGCATGTTATATGTGGTTGCATGCCCAAGCTTGTATGTTTTGGGTTTGAGCCATTGGAGCCATTAGAGTAATGGAGCACTCATGATTGACCAATTATCAATGGCTATGGATTAGGCACCCATGTGATAATTTAATAATTTTCACCATGTTTTTGGGCTATCCACTAAGGGGGGCATGGTTTTTTCTAGGTGGTTTTAACTTTTTCGGGATACCATATGTGCTATTCTCTCCCATAAACTTCTATATATTGGAGCATTTAGATGGTGGTTTCATAAGTTTTCTCCCAGGTTCTTAGAGTAATGAAATATTACTGAGATTCAAAGAGGATTGTTGTATTGTTGTACTTCATTGAATATTAATACAAACATTGCATCTCTTTGGGTGTGAAGTTTTTCCCACAATGGTTTCTCCATGTATATCTTGTGTGACTTGTGATTCTCAACTTGTGGTATTATTATTTTGAATTCATTGTTGGAATTGTTAATCAAATATCATAATATTGGTAATCTTAAACATATAATTTCAGATTTGCAACCACATATTTAAGTTCATACTGCTACAAGTTTCACCTTTATTTCCAACAAATTTAAAGTTTAAAAGGAAAGGAACCATTTCTATTAATGTGAAAGTGAGTGAGGTCACTTTTGTGTCTAAAGGTATAACCTAGAGTAGGAAAGGGGTAAAAATACTAATCAAGATTAGTCCCTAGGGAAAAGTGCATATAGCAACATATAAATTTAGAATTTTGTACCCACTCTTAACTCAAAATATGATATTTATATGCTTTTAAATACATAGAGGTAACTCAAATCAAAGGACCCAAAACATAAGGGAAAAAGGGAACATGTATGTAGTTTTTTTCAAATTACATTTTACTCCAATTTAATGTGTGTATGAACTATCATGGGATGCATGCAAAAAAAATACAAGAAATTAATAATAAATAAAATCTATGCACTCATTCAATGATGGATTCCAAAATTATTAGAGGAATTCAAAGTTGTTAAATGTATTTACAATTTGACAAATGACGTGTAAATTATTTGTGGATAACTACAAAAACTTGTAAATAACAAAAACTAGTAAATAACAAAAACTTGAAATATAATCTAAGTCATGGTCAACCTTCTTCAACATTATGCATCAAGAAATCATCATGTTTCTTTAGGATCACCTGTACTTCATTATCTGGCACTAAAGTATGTTTAATGATCCCTTGAGCTCTTGATACTAAATCTCTAATAGTGTTGTAGGATTTTTCATGTCACCCAAGATACTGTTTCAGATTGCTCAAAGATAATTGAAGATCAAAAATTTGATCCATTAGTGGTATTAAAAATGCTTGGTCTTCAAACTCCTTCTAAATCATGTTAATAATCTGTTGAACCACATTGTTTAGGGGAAGTATCTTTTGACTGTCATCTCGCAAATTACATGGAATTTCTTCAATTTTATTTATCAGCTATAAGTCATTTTCTTCACCAAACTCCCATGCAGATTGTAGATCATTGAGCAAGTTGGTGAGAATAGTGTCTTTGTGAATCAAAGAATCTTCAATTTCCATGTACATGTCTCAGTTGGGAATGATCCCAAATTCCTCCAATTTTTCTATCTTGAGTTTCCTCATCTTAATCTAAGACTGTACTTTATTTTCCATGTCTTCTTTCTCTTGAAAGAAAGCATTCACAGTGCCATCAAATTTTTCTCTTATGTTTTCCATCTTTTCCAGTTCCCCATAGTTGACCCTAACATTTTTGTTCCCAATGCAACTAGGCAGTCAAGATATTCACTAACTACTCTTACTCTAGCATGTACCTTTTCCACTTTCTGAATGATGGGATTCTCAACATGGATTGCAATTGCCTCAGGTTTGATGGATTCAGAGGATTGAGTGATCTTCAATAGCACAAACGTGAGTTGCTCTATTTTAGCTTTGTAGTGATCTTTCATTTTCTTCTCCTTGTCATATTTCTCAATGAGAGAATCTAAGGCTGATTGAACATATGCCTTTACACTATCATGAGTCACTTTACCCAATTCAACCCTTGTAAAAGAGTATTCTACAAGATCTACTTCCTCATAATCTTTATTAGTGAGAGGCTGAGCTATCTCTGCATATTTGTTACCACCTTATCAAAAAGCATCCTAGAAAGAGTCTTTTCTTTCTTTTTGGTTCTAGTCTTGGCAGTCGCAAGCTGTGCAAATTCAAATCCATTAGGAGAGATGGCTTCTTTCCTTCTCTTTGGTGCTTGTGAAGATAACCACAACGACAATGGTGAACTCTCCTCAGCTTGTGTAGCCATCGGACGTGATGTAGTAGCTGTATCCAAAAAGGTGGTAGTCATGATGGGAGATGTGTTAGTCAAAATAACCTTAGGAATTTCATCTCTAGAGACTTGCACAAAATCATTCAAAAATTGCTCCAAATTAGAATTTGACATGATGTCAAAAGATGGAAATGACATAGGAGAACTAGTAACATCATCTAAACCTTTTCTTGGGCTTTCAAAAGGAAACCTTGAGATGGGAGAAGAATGCATAGAATGAACCAAAATAATAGGTGCCACAACACTTGTTACTAAGGGAGGAGAATTAACAAGGACATTGGGTGTAGATGTGGTCATAGGAGGATGAACGAAAGTAAACACAACATTGTCAATGGGGGATGAGGTGATAGGTGGTTCCTCAAGAATATTTTCATGAGGAGACATCTCTACTTCTTCATGATCTTCTTCATCAATCTTTCCCTCTTCTTGCCCATGTTCCTCTTCTTGCACATGCTCCTTTCAAGCCTCTGTGGATGGTCCCTCTGTAGATTTACCAGCCTTCTTTCCACCCTTGACCAAAAATTTGATCTTTGGCTTTGAGGCTCTGCTTGAGCTTGGAGAATAATTCCTATTTTTGGTCCTTAACTTTGATTTCTTACCTACTTGTACTTCAGAATCGTCTTCTGATCTCATGAAGAAAGTTTTTAATTGTATATATCTTTCATCCAACCAAACATTACTATTGCCCAATATTGGTTGGAACCTTTCTTGGATTTATATTACTTATTTCTGAGACTAGTGGATTGAAGGAAGAGGAGAATCTGTAATGTTCTTTCTTTCATATTCAACATTTAGAATAGTATCTTCATCCTCCATGTCCTCTGGGATATCATAAAGGTCCAATTCCCTTATTTGATCCAAAGTTAACTTGCAAAAGTCCATTCTTCTGATCTCTCGTTCTTTCCTGATGTCGACCCAAATGTCTTCAACCTGATGCACATGAGAGAAAGCCATTTTGATTCGAGACTTCATGCCTCTATATTCAAAGTTAGATCTTGGATTGTACAAATTTATTGTCACTTGTTGCATTTCTAATTCAACTGCCTTTGCCTTATGTGAGGTCAAAATGGAGTATCTTCCAATCACCAATGGAAATTTGAATCCCAACTTATGATCTTCCATTTGTTTATTATTGTAGGCACTTAAATTTGGACACTTAATTTATCCAAATTTATCCCTTTTCGTCTAAGCATCCCTTTATCCGCATTAATTAATTAATTCTGCCAAATCCCTAAGGTATTTAATCAATAATACCTTATCTCTTTAATCCTCCTTCCATCAATTGAATTAAATAAATATTCCATTTATTTAATTCCCTTCATGTCACATCCTCCATCTTTTATTATCTAATCTTAATCCTTCTTCTAATCCCATAATTAGGATGTGCACATGCCTAATCCTTGATTAGGATGTGTCACATCCTCCAACTTTTGCAAGTTGACCTCTAATCTCTCTTAGCCACCTAACCACCCTCTAATCCTTCACTAACTAGCCTAATCTACCTCTCAAGGAATTTTTAATTCCTTTTATTCTTTCAAGGAATATTAAATTCCTTTTCTCTTCCCCATGTCCTTTATGACATGTGTCCTTGGTCAACCTTATTAAAGGCTTTCTCCTTTTTGACAAGGCATCTCCCTTCCCCATGTGAATTTTTAATTCACCTTTTAATCCCCAATGCACTCAAAAGGAATTTTTAATTCTTTCACTCCTTCCCACATGTCCTCTCTTTATTCTTTATTTTTCCCATCTCCCCATGAGAATATTTGAGGAATTTTTAATTCCTCACATGTCCTCTCACCCACATGGGGACAAGGACCTCCTTTATGAGGAGATCTTGTCCAATCCCAAGGTACTTTGTACCCCCCTCCATGTCATGTACTTCTCCTTCCACCTCATGTCCACTTCACCTTTTAGGGCTACATCACATGCCACATGTCAAGATGTGAGGGCTTGTGAGTTCTCAACTCACCTTAGCCCTACATCTTGATATTTGGGTGGCTCAATCTTGACCCTCAATTTCCCCTAGGAATTCTCAAAAATCCTATAAATCCCCCCTCTTTTCTCTCATTTGGGGAGATCATTTTGCTAGCCAAACTCTTGCAGTTTTGTTTCTCAATCTGCACTTAGCCATTTTCATGTTTTCATCCACTTGCACTCATCCTCACAACATCATTTAGCTTGCATCTTGTGCCATCCAAGGAGCATACACATCAAAGATCGAAGGGCCAACCAAAGGATCGATTCGACGCAAGGTATAGAGTTCTGTTTTGTTGCTTTCATCTTGTGTTGTTTCCAACTTAGGCTAATATTGAGGTGTAGGTTGTTTTGGTGTTTATTTGCACTCTTTTACTCGTTGCTTGTCTTCTAACGCTCACATTCGACCTATCACAATTATGTACCACCATAATCTACTTGCATAACTCCATTAGAACAATTTTATCACTAGGATAATGTGGAAGCATGTATGGATAGCTAGCAAAGCATCCTACTCTCAAATAAGTAAAATTTGGAACATGCATCCATATTTTTTACTGTCTTCCATGCCTCATCTGATACCCTTTTTTTCTCCAGTTCAGGATCAAAGGAACACATGAGTGGTCCAAAAAAGGCATCATTCACCCTTCTAAAGTTCTTGATACTTCCCTTAAGGGCGATCTGTGGAAAATATTTGAAAATTGGTGTAACCTTCCTATCACTTTCATAAGTTAGACCTAGAAATTTTCTCATGGAGGCTACAACATAGAAAAAATATGAGGTCATGTAAAACTTATGTGTTGTATGCACCTGAGTCAATTTCTCATGGAGAGCATTGTTGATTTCCTCTCCCCAAAAGATGTGTTGCTTCCCTTTCAAAATGATCTTGATGTATGTGTACATCCAGTCCTCAAAATAAAATGAAGTAGGAAAACCATGCACTTTGCTGAGAAGAGTAATAAGGTCATTCACCTCTTCAATAAAATCATTGTGAGGAGATTTTTTGGGCCATCTAGTAACACCTGGACTAGGATCCTTCAACCATTTACTATTGATCATTTTCTTTGCAAAATCAGGATCCTTATCATATTTTTCTTGTGCAGATTCCTTAGAAATTTCCACATATGAATCAACACCTAGACACATGAAATTTTTTTTAAAGAAATTTGGATCTAACTCCATCACTACATTTTCATTTAAATCTCTAACTTTCCTATCATCCTTGTTGTAGTGAGAAGTGACTTGTAGCACAAACTTTGGATTATGAGCTGCTATTGGGAATGAAGCCACAAGATGTATATTGTTGTGCATTATTTACTTCATCCCATTGGTTACAGGTTGCTTCTCAGCTCTCTCAACAAACTCTCCCATGTCTACACAACTGATTTCTGTATCTCTGATTTCATCCAAATTCGATGAGACCACTAAAGGAGGAAGCACACCTTGATATTTTTACTTCATCTCTTTCCCCTTGGAAGGAGAAATATCTGACATTGGCGGAAAAAAGAAATTGCATAAATACAGACGCAAGATCTCGAGAAGTGTGCACAAAGAAACTGCATGAGAAGATTAGCAATATTGCAAATGTTAGGAAAAATTTGTAGTCAAGAAATAACAGTGAGGATTGAGAAAGAATGATTGCGTGAAAAATGGGGCTTGAGTGTGATGGGCATGAAAAATAGAGTGAAAAGGAATAGCTTAGCAAAGCAGGAAAATTTCCAATGTTAGAAATTTGGCAAAAATGAGCATATGCACTAGAAAATTATGAAATTGCAAGTGGAAATCGCCTTTGATCAAAAAGTTGTAAAGTCAGTAAAAATCATTGAAATTACAAGTGGATAGTTTGCTTTATTGCAAAGTCATGAAAAAATTTCAGCTTAGCAAATGGGAAGATTTATTTTTTGCAATTTTGACAAAAAACATCGATTTTACAAATGGGAAGATCATTTTTTGTCAATTAGTTAAAATTTGATGAAATTCTAAAGACATCTAAGTTTGCTTATTATGTCGAGGAAAAACCCTGAAATTACAAAGGGGTAGGTTACTTCGCATTTGTAAGTTCGAAAAAAATCACCAATCATACAAATGAAGGCAAGTCTTGGTTTTGCATTTTCGAAAAATTTTAACGCTTTTACAAATACAACTTAAAGAACTTTTGTATATGTGGGAAAATTTGACAAATTTACAAATGTTTTAAAAGAAATTTTGTTGAGTCATGGAAATTCCCTGAATCAACAAGTGGGAAAGACTTAACCTGTGAGTTTGGTGAAAACTATTGATTTGACAACTTGGAGACCTGATGATTTTGCATATTCGAGGTTTTCTGGCGTAACTACAAGGATGACATTGAATGGTTTGTAGATTCAGGGTAAAACCCCGACCCAACATGAAAAAGGCCTAAGTTCACTTTCATTGATGATGAAAATGACCGATGATACAAACAATAGTTATTCATTGTGCAAAGCCAAGTTTTTCTTTTGATGTTTCAACCATAAAGACTTTGGTGTGTGTACACGGGGTTTTAACAATGCATATATACAAGGTAAAGACATGGGAAATTTTTTTAAATAGACCATATACTCATTTTGAAGGTAAAAACCATTGATGATACGAACTAGGGCATATGAAAACTTGCATTCAAAGTGAATAAACCCTAAGGTTCAAAATATGGAAAGAATGACTAAACATTGTTGAAACCAGAGACCTTAGGGTACATAAAAACTAAGAAAGAAACCAAAATTTAAAAGCAGACACATAAACATTAAAACTAAGGATTAATTAAAATGAAAAACTCTAAAAAAAGAAGGGGAAAAAGAATAAACATACCCAAAAATGAAAACGACGAACCTAGGTCGAACTTCTACTAGAATCTGTTTGAATCTGTGTGAACTTGAAATAGAATCAAACAAACAAAATCCCAACATGTTTGCAATGAAGGTAAGAGGATGAATGATGAAGAGAAATGAAGATGAAAAATGATTTAAAAAGGTTTAAAAATGGTTTAAAAAGACATCAAAATGACAATTAATGCACTTGATGTGAAAATTGAGATTGCGGGAGAGGTAAAATTTGACACACATACAAATTGGTTTGACTTAACTTGCAATTTCGAGAAATTTTAACAATTTTGCAAGTAATTTTCAATTTCATGAAAAACCACCGACCTGACAAGACTTGTGCAATGTTGACTTGTAGGGTCGAGGAAAAACCTTGACCTTGCAAGTATAATTTTTTTAACTCTAGATAACTTGATTTTTTGCAATTTGGACAAAAAGAAGAATTTTGACGAACTGATGAAGGTTATTACTCGGAAGACATTCCAAGACTTAGGACCACACACTAGGGAAAATTGAAATTTACCTTGTTCTATGTACTTAGAGTGTATGAGACTACAAAACAAACAAGTTTCATATTGGTTATCTTGTGAATCAAGCACAATAGGATTCAAGGATAACAAAAATCTAGTTTCTATCTTGACAACTTGTAGGCTTGAATGTGTGAATGAGAAATTATTCCTTTATCTTCCTCCAAATATCTTTAGATCTGAAAACACTACACACAAGATAGAAGGGGAAGGGTTATTCCATATAGGGGCTTGCCTAAGTCAAACCCCATTTTAGCATTTCTACCTCCACAATGGCTATGATGATGTAAAAGAGAGCTTACCCTCAATCAAGTAGAGGCTAAATGTTAACAAGTTTAATAAATTGAAAAATTGATGCAACTCACCACTCAAATTTTCCTTCCTTGATGGACTGAAGTCATGTACTCATCACCTTTAAGGAGAATTTTATAGCTTGATTGAAGTCATGCAAGTGTTAGCGCTCACAAAAAAATGATAACAAAACATAAACACGTGATTGAAACTTGACACAATGCTTGACATGAATGGATGTTGCTAAAATACTGATAATTATACTCTTGATTGATCTTAAATGCTTTTAAGGATGCTCGTTTTCTCAATTAAAGTGGTAGGATTAAAATGGTGAAAATACTTTGTATTTAGATGTAATTTTTCTAATTTCTCAAAAATCAGATGTCGACACTGGCATATTCAAATTTGGAGCCAAAAAGAGGTTGTCTAGTGTGTGGTGCACCCTAAACTAGATCCACATTTTTTGGGGCCAAAAAGTGTCGAGGTAAAATATTAAATGTATAATTTTATTTCTTGTGTTTTATTTTTTGAAAATGTTTATAAAATGTGTAATTAATGCACAATTAGGTCCACACACATATGGGGAGCTAAACCTAATGTGAAATTGTCAAGGGTGACAATTTTTTACACTACATTTACCACCCACTTTAGTGAGAGTATGAATTTATGCTTAGACGCACACTAAAGTATGGATAAGCCAAGAGGGGCTCAGTTATCCAAATATTGAAGAAATAGGATGGTATTGAATCTAGGGGATGTGCTATCCCCCAAGATTCAAGATCTTATGGCAAGGAAACATGAGGAAAAATAAACACACATGTATGAGATGTAATGCAACATGAAAAACACAAATCATGATGAAGACACAACACATAACATAATGCAAAAAAATGCAAACATAATGTAAATGTAAACATGATATAGACATGATGCAAACATAATGGCAACATGTGAAGGGGGTATGACAATCACATAATAGCAAGCTCCACATAAATATTGCTAGGATCCATACCCAAGTCGTTCATTATTCATGGGATAACAAAGTACAATATTTTTTAGGTTAACATGAACCAAAGCACCATAGGCTAGTGCAGTTTGATATTCACTATGTGAGCTTTCTAACAGTAGCAATGAGAAACACACAAGGGCTAGTGAGGACTAGTTTTCACTAGGTGTGATCAATCTCATGTCAACCATACCAAGAGTTATAGTCCCAAAAAATCTAATAAGGCACTACACAAAAATGATCAAAATGCCAAGCTGACGCATCACCAAGTCCAACACATGTGAACAATTCCCTTTAAGGTAGAGTAAGACAATATATGCAACATGAAAAAAAAAGGTCATGAGAGCTTATTCAAAAACCCTTTCCTAGTGATATGTTTCCAATAAAGCTAACTCATGATGAGGGGTTGCCCACAATACAAATCCACATAACAAGACAAAAGATGACACATAAAGGATCCACAGATTTGGGGTCAATACAAACCTTTGATAATATATATTATAATTATGCTCAAAATTGACATCATTCCCCTAGAGACTTGTGGAACTACAAACATGATGAAAGCCACATAGATATGACAAAAAAAACCTTCTAGGTCAACATAGAAGAGACCTAAATGCATCAATGTATTGCATCATCCCTAAAAGGAAGACACAAGATAATAAAAATAAATGTTTACCACATAAAAAAGAATGGAGACACAAATAGATGAATTTCACGACAGATTCATTTCCTTCGTATCCTTGTGCCAATTAGAGAAACACGGGTCATACAAAGAAAATAACAAACATAAAGGCATGCCAAACAACAAAATATGAGAGATCACATCACATTCAAACAAACACATATACACACAAATGGTATCACACATGCAAGATGATCTAAAGTAAATCGTCATCATCCCAATATTTCTCATCATAATGGAAGGTGGACGATACACTAAAGGGACTAAAGCAAGTATCATATAAGGAGCAACTCTAGGTTTAGCACATGGTGAGTCACTCTCATCAGGAGGACCATCATTGTTGCCCCCATCTAAATACATAGATTTGGAAAATAAAAGAGATAATTCATTATGCACTTGTTCTTCTATCTTAGCTTCTTCATCTTCACTATCCAAGTTTATCACAATAGGTGGTCTATGAATAATATCATCCATATGTTCATTCTTCATTCTTTTCTTATATTGGGATAAATATGGTTTAATTTCATGTTTTCACAAGGGTGACATAGTGGATTTAGGCAATGATGAGGATGGATGGATGGGAGGTAGTTCATCAGAGTTAGGTTGGATAGACAGTTGATCATTAGGTAAGGTTTGATTCTTCTCAGCAAGTTGGCAAGCTATGACATGGTGCCTATGCTTACACTCTTTTTCACTTCTATTTATTCTTACACAAGTTTCATATTTTAATTTATCCTCCAATGCTAGTCTCTCTTCTTCCTTAAGAGGAACCAAAGGGACCATCATGGGTTGGGAAACTACTATGTTCTTAGGTATATAAAATTGTTTTTCTTTTGGAGGTACAAATATAAATACATGATTATCCCTTGGTCTTTTATAAGACGATGAAGGTGGAACCGCAACATACATGCTAGGTGATCGAGGGAGGAGACTCGGTTTAGACTTAGGTTCCTTTACTACCTTTGGGGTAGGAGAAATATCCATTAAAGTCACAATGGGCCGAGAAACCTTGGGTGGGATATTATAAAGGGATAACTCTGTTATACGCTTGGATTTAATAAACTTTTGATATAATATAAAAAAGTGCTTCATGAGGTTTAACAGGTTCAATAGGTTGAGGCAAAAAATAATCTAATGAAAAATTTCCATGAGAAGCCAAAGGTTTAAATCCACTATGATAAACTATATGCATTTCATCTTCAAAAGGAAATTTTATGCACTTGTGGATAATTGATGGGACCACATTCATTGAGCACAACCATGGATAACCTAAGTTCAAACAAAATTGGTCTGACATTGGGATAATAGTGAACAAAAAATCCAATTATTTTGGTATAAATTTTGGTGGAAGAGTTATCAAACATATTGTAGGGCAAACAAAACCATCATAAGTTTTTAGCCATGATTTTTATTGTTCATAATTGTCTTTGTAAAGTTCATGCACAAATAGAAATTGTTGACATTTTCTAAATATAGGATCAATGAGTATTCCCCTTGTGGGTTTATCATTAATTCAGCTGGCGATGTAGAGAGGACCATTGTATGTATAGATGGATGCATCAATATGTGTAAAATCAATGTCATGCAACAAAGTGGTTTGGCCCTTACAAGGTTGAACTTCAAATTTATTTATCATATCAGAAATATCTGTAGTAACAGAAAAAAGTATCCATTTCTCCTTAGTTTGGGAATAAATAATTAATAATAAATGAACCTATTGTTGCCTTGATTTAGTGTTGTAATGTGTTTTACACATTCTCATTAATTTTAGGGACCTTTTTAACTAAATTGACTTATCTTGTGTGCGTCATTTTCTTGTGATGCATCCTTTTCTTGTGATACACTTTACAACACACTAAATAAGACACAATTAAGTCCATTTAGTTAAAATGGGCCCTAAAATTAATGTGAATGTGTAAAACACATCACAACACTAAATCGAGGAAAAATTAGGTTCATTTATTATTAAAGATTCATTCCCAAACTAAGGAAAAGACAATGATTGCAATAGATAGAAGAATGCAGATACAAATAAAAGAATGTTACAACAGATTTTTTTTCCTTTATAACCTTGTGACCAATGGAGTAACAAGGGTCATCCAAAGAAAACTCACAAAAATAAAGGCACACCAAGCATCACAATAAGAGGGATCATATTACATACATGCAATCACAAAGAACATAGAAAAGAAAACTAGTGTCACATGTGAGCCAACCGATAATAGGTCATCTACATCCCAATCTTGTTTGTCATATATGAAAAGCAGATAACTAGCCAAAGGAATAATGAAAAGTTCCATACTAGGATAATCACTAGGTTAATATGTGGTGATGCCACTCTTTTTAGGAGGATCATCATGGTTACACCCATCTAAGTTCATAGAAGTGGAAAAAAAATCAATTCGTTATGCACTTATTCATCAATTTTAGCAATCTCATAATCATCATCCAAGTTAATCACAACAAGAGGTCTAATGACAATTTCCATTGTATGTTCTTGTTTTTTTTGTGCAAAAGTTTCATGTTGTAGTGAAGGTGGAGAATCATCATGCTTTGTTTTAGTTTGTTTGTTCTTTTCTTCTAATTGATGAGTAATATCACGACGTCTATGCCTATGCTCTTTAGCATTTTGGTTTCTTCTTGCACAATTTTCAAGTTGTGATGTTGTAGTAGAGGGTTTATCAACCATCGATCTCTTTTCTTTCCTTAGAGGAGGAATGAAAGGGACATCAAAGGGTTGTGAAACCACTTTCTCTTTAGGCTTATAAACTTGTTCGGTTTTAGGAGGCGCAAAGGGAATTGTATGGTTATCTCTTGGTCTCTTGAATGATATAGGTGGTAGAATAGCATCATGTTTCATTTCTTTTGGTTCAAGCATAGGTTCATCCAAAAAATTTAGAGTGGGAGGAACTACTATAAATCTTTCAATTTTAGTTGGGATATTGGCAAGGGATAACTTTGCTATATGCTTCACTTTGAATTTTTGATAAGATTTGAAAAATAAATCTTCATGAGGTTTTATAGGCTCTACAAGTTTAGGCCAAAAGAAATCAAATATAAAGTTCCCTCATGAAGACAAAGGATTAAATCCACTATGATGCATTGTAAAAATTTGGTTGTCAAATGGAAATTTCAAGCACTTGTGGATGATCGATGGGATGAAATTCATGAAGCGTAGCCATGCTATGGATAGCCTAACTTCACACAAAATTGATCCCACATCGGGATGCTGGAGAATGATACATCTAATTGTTGCAATCAAAATTTTAATGGAAGAGTGATAAAACCTATTGTAGGGTGAGCAAAACCATTATGTTTTTTGATCCATGCTTTCAATTTTTCATAAGAATATTGGTAAAGTTCATGAAAAAATAAGAATTCTTCAATGATCACATTATCTACACACACAAGATCAAAATTAATATCCCATTTGTAGGGCTGTCATTGATTCCTTTAGCTATGTAAAGAGGACCATTGAGTGCATGTTTAATTATATCACTATTTGAGAAAGAAATGTCAAGAGACAAGTTGGTTTGTCTCTTAGGAGGTTGAATTCCAATGAATCCAATTATGGTATAAGAGGTGTTGTCCAAAATGGATTGACTAGTATCAACACTATGAGTGAAAGAGTTGGAAAACCTAAGATCCATAGTGGATGTACCAACATAGGATGCGGTGAGTCTCAAACTATCTCACTGATGTATTGGTAGTAGGACACCAGGTTGTCATACAAGTTTCACCAAACCAAAAGTGTACCAAAAATGGATAAAAGGAACTATTTATAAAGATAGTAAGCATATAGAAATAGGAAGCATGGTGCAAGTATTTAAACAAGATATTGCAATTTTTCAAATCTGAAATATGATAATTGATTGATTTTAGATGTAAAAACCTGAAAAATTATTACTTTTGAATGCCAATTTTGATTTTAAACAATGCACTATCTTTCACTAGTTGAACTAGATGCAAACAACTATAGAAATATACAATTTCTGAAACTAAAATAGAGATCTATGAGCTGGAACAGATTGATAATATAAAGACAAAATAGTGTGCAAAAATTTGGAAAATCACCTGTACCAAGACAAGTTCACCCTAGGGCAAATGAGTCCTGGGACAAGGGTCTAATAAATTTAAATTTAAGTATTTAACTTGATATTTAAGCTCACTATTTCTAACAACAAATAGATTCTTCAATGACAATTTTTTTAGAAATATGATGAAAATGCAAATACAATTTGAATGACAATGTATGAACAAAATGACAACTTTTTTGAATTCAACTTTGAATGAAATGTTGATCTAAATGACTTAAAAACACCTTAATGCAAGCTATTATGTAGAAAGTATGCAATATTTTTTGGATTTTTATGAGTTTAAATGATGCAAACATGCAATTTGTAACCCTAAATGCAATGCAAAACAAGATGATGTAAAACCTAGATCTAAGGTTTCAAAGATCTCCAAATTAGAAAAGGTATGATGCACAATGTCAGGTCCACCAAAATGAAATGGTGAACAAGACAACTTAACAACGTTGGGTTCACTAAAATGAAATGTAGAGAAATGGTTCCTTAATGAATAGGGGTATTCTCTATTTATTTCTTTCCCCAATGCATTTCATTGGGAAAGTGGTCACAAGGTGTAAAGATTGACTTTCAACCTCAAAGGTGAGTCAATCACACTTGATTTCAATCCTTAAGACAATAGGACAGATCTGAAACCAAATTGAAATAATATGCAATGTTCAAACTAAATGCACAATAAGACCTAGAACATGAAATGCAAATTCTTGAAAGTATAGAAATAGAAATCACAGTTTGCAAGAAAATATGAGAAGGGTAAGGACACATGTACCAGTCACCAAAAGTAGGTTTTGAGCTCTATTGAAGGATAGGTTCACCCTAGGGTGAATGGGTCCTGGTTAGGGCTTCTGAAAATTATTTTGGTAGTCCCTTGAGATAGGATCTTAGCTTTTGTTTTGCACAGGCTCCATTGTTGGAAAGTTGGAAATAAAATCTGAATATGAGTTTTTGTGGCTTGACAACAATGATGATAGCCTATGAAACAATGCAAAGTTTCTCTTCAAGATCTTCAATCCCTCTTCAACCTATAATCTACACATAAAAAGGGAGGGAAAATTGTTTTGTTTGAATGGGGGTTTTCCTCAGTCAAACCCCATATTTGGTAATTAAATATTGATAGAAAGACAATGATAGTGGAGAAGGAAATGATGAATGAACACTTTCTTGCTATAAATCACCAAACCTTCAATAGCTTCCCTTAGAGGACTGAAGACAAACACATCTCTCCAAGGAACTTGATCTTTCTTTTCTTGATAGATTTGGACACTTGAAAATGCTTGGATGCTTTAGGATCAACAATGCATATTAGCCTTCACAAGATGACTTGAACACATAAGCTTGAACATGATGATAGGATCTTGATTTTTGCAACAAATGACTAATAAATTTTCTCTTGAATGCTCTTGACAATAATATTTTATCAATAAGAAGTCTTCAAAAAGTGTGTTAGAATGCTTATATTTGAATTGATAGAAAAACTATGTATTTATAGGTGTTTTTTTAATTTCCCGAAAGTTAGGTTCCAAAATCTGACAATTGAATATTAAATTTGAATCATTAAAAGACTACCAAAATCATATTTAAAAATGGGTTCTAAGACTTAAAGGGGACCCATTCACCAAAATCATATTTAAATGGGTCTTGGTCTAAAAATCCAGGACATTCACATTCCAAGGTGATTAAAATATTAATTGCATTAATTAAATGTTGGTTTCCCTTTCGGAAAATGGGAATAATAAGGCTTTGGAATGCATAACTTGGAAAATTAGAAGCTTAATTAAGTCCAGTTAAGGGACCTAAAAAAAAGTGTAAAATTGTAAGAGGTATACAATTTCCTACACTACACTTAGTATCCTCATAGGATCGTAATATGATGGATAATAACATATATGATTGTGTAATAAATTACTACCTAGTGCATCAATGAGATTTAAGTATATAGGTCCACTTGTAGGGTTGATAACACAAATCAAATATTATAGTTAGGAAATATTTTTTGGGAAAATGTGTCTCAACCTTACAATTACAAAAGGTTTACTATTGATAGGTGAGTGTGGGGGGGTGCAGGGGGTACCCTCTTTGCAGGGTCTAAGGGGCTTATTCCCCTAACAAGGGTTTCGGGAGCTGTGCGCCCCAACGGGGTTCAAGGGTAGTGCCCTTGAAAGCCACATTTTGTGTATATTTTATTATTCTAAATTTGGACCATTCATCATTAAGTCTCAGATTTGATGGTGGGTATTTTTTTGGCTTGTCTTACCCTGCAAGGTAACCCTATTTTATGAGGGAATTATATTATGGTTGTGCATTATGATGTATTCTGAGAGTCTGATAACAACCATGTTGACTCTAGATCTCTGGTTGGTGATACCCCTATGAGAATATTTGTCTACAAGTATATTGTAATATTCATGATTTATGAATAATATATTGGGTAGCTTTTGGAGTACGGGGTTTTTCTCTTGAAATGGTTTTCCCCACGTAAATCATTGTGTTGTGGTATGCATGATATTTATTTTTATTTATGTTTAAGTTTTGGTAACTGTTGTAAAGATTTGTAAAGTTTTGCATTATCCTCCTCTCAAGATTAGTGTAGGAAGTTGTTCCACTACCTTAGCTTCCTTACCATAATTATATGATGTTGATTGATATTAGCCTAGCTAAGTGAGTGCCATGATAAAAAAAATCATGAGAATTATAGAAATTAGTGACAATATCAAAATTATTGGAAAGGGAAGGGATATGAACCATGAAAGAGTTAAGAATTGGGTTGCAATGAAGTGAATTAACACTAGGATATGCAGCACATGAACTATGATGAGAAAGGGGCATGAACAAAAGGGAAAAATAAAATGATGGCATACCTTGAACTCCAAGATCCAATTTCTTAATTACATGATGTTGTTTCATTTTTTTTCGGTTTCACACTCCTCCAGAATTTGAGTTTTTCACCAATTTCCTAGGTATAATGTTCAATTCTCTCTCTCTCTCTCTCTATATATATATATATATCTAATAGAATTAGTATAAAATATAAAAAAAGTGATTGCATATTATCAAATTTAAACAAAAAAATGAAAATTTTCATTCCAAATCTTTAAAACATTAAAATAATAGTTGATACTATTAAATTCAATCTAAAAAAATATACAATTTTATTCTTCTATGTTGATGAAACAAGAAAAGGTCATAGAACTGTTATATAATGATTGATATTTTGTCATCACCATGAAAATTTTGTTCATATGTTAGTTAATGTGTATATTACAAGGTGAAATAAATCATGTGGATCTAGAATCATGGGATCCACATGTCTTTTTACCATATTTTGGAATTTTTCTTCTCCACAAACATGATTGCATTATTGTGGGCTACCGTTATAATATAAGCATACTATAACACACTCATGTTTATTCTTGACTTGAGTATTATAAGGAGAGAGGGAGAGAGAGGGAGATATAGGGGTAAAAAGAGGGAAAGATAAAGGGGGGAAGAGAGAAATAGATGGAGAGGGAGAGGGAGAGGGAGATGATATAGGGATAGAGAGATAGAAGATATAAATATATATAGAGAGAAAGAGATGGAGATATGGAAGGAGAGAGTAAGAGGGAGAGATAAAGAGATAGAGAGAGATTGATAGATATAAATATATAAATTGAAAGTGATATAGAGAGACAAGTAGAGAGAGGGATAGATATAGGGGTAGAGAGAGATTGATAGAAAATGAGATAGAGATGGAAAGATAAGGAGATAGATATAAATAGAGTGTGTGAGGGATAAAAGGAGAAATATGGAGAGAAAGAGGAAAATAGAGATATAGCTATAGATGTGCAGGAAGAGGGAGAGGGAAAGAGAGGGAGAGAGGGATGGATAGAGAGAGGGAGAGGTATATATAGATAAAGAGGTAGATATAAATGTAGAGGTAGAGATGAAGATAGAGAATACATGAAGAGGGAGAGAAATAGATAGAGAGATAGAGAGGTGGAGGGAATAGAGAGATATAGAGATTTAGGAATAGAGAGAGATGGAGATAGAGAGATATAGGGGAAAAGAGAGAGGGTGATATGAAGATAGATATTCTAGGGTGGGATAGAGTGATAGAGAGATAGAGATATAAGGAGATATATAAAGAGAGAGAGGGAGAGATAAAGAGGGAGAGATAGGGAAATATGAGAAGAGAGAGAGAACTAGAGAAATGGATAGATAGGTAGAGAGAGAAGTAGTAATTTTTGTAGTAGAAAATATTTTCCAATTGGCTAATAGTTGAAATTTGGAAATCAAAATTTGGCTAATAGTTCAACTTATAACATAACTTGAGTTGCCAAATTTTAGAAAAAAAGTATTTTAGTCTTATTTAAATCGCCAAAGAATTTATTTTATTAAACATTTTAACCCAAAAATTCACCATAATATTCAATATAGGATTAGACCAGATTCGCCTGAATTTATAAGTCATAATAGAAATCTAAATTAATTTTCCAATAGTATATCAAAATTATTAGCTGCTTTAGGGTCATATTTCCAATATTTGGTTGCCACCATTGATTTAAAATGTAATCTAACAACCCTCGTATTTGGTGAGATAAAATGTACACACAATCTATAATTCTCACGGGGCTTGAAATTGCTTTTGGATTGTTGATCTCCATTGAGATCAATGATCTAAAATAAATTTTAGGTCCCATGAGAATTACAAAATGTGTGTAAATTTTACCTCACAAATATAAGGAGGGTCGAGTTAGATTATATTTTAAATAAATGGTGGCAACTAAATATTATAGATTCTACCCCTTAAACCCATTGATCATTTCCACCCTCAAGCCCCTACTTTTCCATAAGAATTAATTTTTTTTAAATGGAAGGATTTGTCATCATAATTAATACATGGGTGGGTACAAAAAGTTGGGGGGCCAAAAAGTGGCCAAATTTTTATTTTTTTTTGAAAAGTCATAACACAAGCATGTTTTGAGTCTTTATAAGGAAAAAAAAGAAAATCAAAATAATTTTACACTGTCATATTTCTTCATCTATGGCCTACAAACCCTTCCAAGGCGTTCTCACATTGTGGAGACCTCAAATTCATCCATTTTCTTCATCGAATTTCTGCTATTTCTTCGCTAGAATGCTACAACCGTTAACAGGCAGCTCATAGGAGTAAGCTTTTATTGGTTTTTTTTTGTGAATTTGTTGTTAATTAGGTAGATTTAATACGTTTTTTATTTTAATTTCTTTAATTATCAAGAGTAGAAATTCCACCGGATTCTCCTCTTCAAAATCCTTCTCCTCCTCATGAACAAGCACACCAACAAAATCCTGATGAGCAACCACAACACTAAACTCCTCCAACAATTCCTCAACATCCTCCTGGAACTCAACAAAATTTAATGGGGGAAATTGAAAACAACAAAAAAAAAAATTGAGTTAATTACAAGGTTGAATGATCCTATAAGTTCAACCTTGGAAAGAACCATGCTTACAAATTCACTTCAAGCTATGTTAGCACATGTAGATGCAATTAACAAGCAATTAAGTGGTTGGGCAGATAAGAGGCAAGAGTATAGAGATTTTATGTAGATAAAATATCATACAAACAAGTAAAAAATTACAAAATTACAAAATATGACTTGTGCTCACTATTCACTAGCACACATACAAATCAAACTCTTGACCTTAATAGCAAGAGGTTTCCTATCCATTGGTGCAACCACCAAGGGATTATGAAATTTTTTTGGAATAGGTGGTGGATGGTTTTTGACCATCCTCCATGCAACAATAACAAGGTCCCCCAATATTTCTTGAGGAAACTATACTACGAGTTCGTCCTCAACAAAATCCCCAAATATTTTGATGTGAAGGACTTTTAGGGGAGAGGTGGTGGGTTGGCACAGGAAAGACTAGGTACATGTCTCAATCCTCATCGGAAAGGGAGATGAGCACTCGCTAGGCCGGCTTATGAGCACGTTGCTATCCCTTCCATTGTGAAGGAGAGTTATGAGGTGGACACTCTATAGTCTATTATCTCTTTGACCCAGAGTATCATCCAACGTGCCAGTCTTGCAGTATAGTGCCATCTAGGGAAGAGTTTGAGGGGTAGGGTTCCACCCCATTCTTGTCAAGTTTATGGGTCATCCTATACATATGAACCCACAAATAGTCAAGAGGCTAGTGCATAGGATACACCTATAGCTGCCCAGTTGGTGATGGAAGATGTCATGTTGAATGAGGCTTTCAACCTTGATACTCATGAAATTGTTAGCATGTTCATTGAATTTAATTTATTAAATTTCATTTTTTGAAATGCAAGATTAACTAATTTAGTTTAATGATTGTAATAAAATTTTAGGGTCATAGTGTTGATACTGTTTACACCGACCCTCCACCTATTTTTTTACTCCACTGCATCTACTACTGAGGTATGTAACTAGTAAACAATTATAAATATTACATGTGAATAACATTGTTATATGAATGGTATTCTAACATCTTATTTTGGATTTTGAATAGGTTAATATTGGAGGTTTCATGGAAACACCTCCCAATGCTAGTGGAGTTCAAACCTTCACGTAGGTAATAAAATAAAGAGTTTAACTAATGAATTGTACTTAATAGATTTGTGTATTTTATATTCATATTGTTGATTACATTTCACTGCACATCTTTCAAACTCAAAGCATTACTTCACATTGCATAACTAATAACTAGATGTTGATAGATGATAAAATTTCAATTACAATATGGTTTTTTAGAAAGTCAACATAAGCAGTGATGTAATTACTTCACATAGTATAAGTAATAACTAGGAGCAGCTACCAATTGCATTTGCTTGTCATGGCATTCCATGAGACCACATTTTACTGAGGCATTTTTTCAAAGAGATCACTGCCTTGTCTATGCTATGGATGCTTGGAAAAAATCTATGAAAGCATAATAGTAAGCAATATCATAGACAAGGAAATTAGTTGTTTAAAAGAATGCCTCATAGAAATGTGATCTCATGGTGATGCCCATCACCATGAGACCCAATTTCTTTGAGGAATTTTTTCAAACAGTTCACTTCCTTGTTGTTATGGCTAAAATCCTAAAACATGTGCTTTCCAACAAACTATGAATGCTTGGAAAAAATCTATCAAAGCATAATAGTAAACAATAACATAGACAAGACAGTGAGTTGTTTGAAGAAATTCCTCAAAGAAATGTGGTCTCATGGTGATGGAATTCCATTCCATCACCATGAGACCACATTTCTTTGAGGAATTTCTTCAAACAACTCATTTCCCTAAGAATAGAAACCAAGCCTTTAGCCAAAATTTCCCTCCAAATCCTTTTCAAGGTCCTCATCCTCAATTTACCAATCCATGGAAGCTTCCACCTCTTTTTCCACTTTCATATCCCACATCCCTAAAATCCACATCACCCCACTATTACCAAGAAAAGTCATCCCATGTCTCTCATAATAACTTCCTCCTAGGACTATTTACAAAGGTGGTTTCCCCATGCGAAAACAAAGTGGTGTAATCTTCCCATATCAAGCATCCACCTTCATCACCCCCAAATCAAGAGGAACCATAATACCCTAAATCTTAAATGAATCCCCTATCAATCCATCAATCCAAGTTGAAGAGTCTATAAAACCTTCCTCCCTTATGGCACCATGCATATCAAATGAACTATGTCCATCTCCTAATCCAAAGCATGCTAACATAGATTACCCTCCATATAAATATCAAAGAAACCCTTCTCCTCCATCATATGATCCCCTTCCATCTCATGATCCCATTTCCAATCAAGAACAACATATCCCTTCCATCCCATCTAATGATATCTTTCCATCTCAAGAGCAAGATATCCCTTCATCCCCCCTCTCACAATCCCCTCTCCCCTCTTCCACTCCATTGTATGATCACTCTCGAAATGTGGTCTCAAAGTACACCTTCCACCCCATCTAATGATCATCTTCCCCTCATGATAAAAACACCCATCCCTCTTCATCTCATGGCCCCCCTCCATCTCATAACCAAGAACACACTATACAATCCACCCCATCACAACATAATAGCATAGATAAGGAAATGAAATGTTTGAAAAAAAAGCCTCAAAGAAATGCGATCTCATGGTGATGGAATTCCATGACAAAAAAAAGTTTCATGTATTTCCATCACCAGGAGACCACATTTCTTTGAGGAATTTTTTCGAATAGTTCACTACCTTCTCCATGCTACCACATTTTTTATACATGTCTACCAAAGCATTTTATGAAACAATTCACTGCATCGATGCTATGGATAAAAGCCTAAAATAGGTTCTTTCAAACAAGCTATGGATAGGGAAAATATTAAGAAATATATAGTTCAATAAGTACTCAAAATTTTATTGATTATCTCATACATTATAAGTCGTGACCTACATCACTATTCTACTTTTTTGTGATTGAATAATTTATTGTTTTATTTTCAGATGATGCAAGTGGAATTGCATCTAGATGTGGATATGGTAATGGAGCAAGGTGTGTCTTGTACAATAGACAACTCGATGCCTCTCATGATGGCATGAAGCAAATTAGTAAATTTCAAGTTACATTCATTGTTATAGTTGTTACTTAGTGAAAAATAAAATGATTATTGATACATAGTTTAATTTCTATTTGGATGGTTTCTATAGGACTCTGGCATGCCACAACGTGAGCATGCAAATCTTTCGCTCAAGGAGAGAGATCGTCTAGCGGTAGTAAGTGATTATTTTGTTAGATATATCATTGTTTTAAATGTAATTTCTATATATTAATGTATTTACTTGTTATTGTAACATTTGAAGCTTGTTAAGGAACTAAATAGGAGGAGTAGCCCTCAAGTTCAGGGTAAACGAGTTTCATATGCATCACCATCCACCTGACCACCAAAGCCCACCCATTTGTTTCATTCACCTGGAGGGAAATGAATTTTGAGTGGGGTCCTTTGTTGTATGCCTATATAGCATTTTTGGACATATTTTGTATTGCATATACTTGACATTGTATGCCTATATGGCATTCTTGTAAGCCTATATGACTATTTTGTATATATTTTATACTTATATCGACATATATTGATGTATGCCTACATGGCTATTTGGTTAATATAAATATTTTTTATTGATGGTGTCCATATTTGCATTATAAATCCACACTTCATTAGATATGAGTTACGTGTATTCAAGTGTATACTTTACAACTTACGTGTATTCCAATGTATACTTTGTGACTTACTTGTTTTCATGTGTATACTTCATGGCTTACGTGTATTTGAGTATTTGTGCTTCACTTATTCACATGTATGCTTCACTTATTCATGTGTATGCTTCACTTATTCCAATGTATGCTTCACTTATTCACATGTATAGTCCATGTATTATTTGTATGCTTCACTTATTACGTCTTTCATTTTGTCATGGTCTTGACATTTAACATTTGGTTAGCCCTAGCATTGCTCATTGCTGTCCTTCATGGTTTTTCTTGAATATTTATTAATTGATGCTAAACAACTTTATTAGTTGATGCTAAATAACTTCAATATTTTCAAAAATGATTCACCAAGGATTTATCATTTACTTATGTGCTAATTCAATGTTCTGCAATACTAAATCAATATATAAAAGGCTACAAAATTATATTTCCCACCACTATGGCTTCCATCTAGATCTTATATTAATTATGCAATTGTGTGCATGCTCAAATGCATGCCTACAATGCTTATAGGCCAGATTTCACACTCCTTTTATGTTACTGCTAACATGTGGCCCTTGAAATCCATAAGATAATGGTGTAGTAAATGAGCACATTGATTCTTTAGATTGTATATTAGTAAAGTCTAATGTTACTTACTTTTGTAAGTAAGAACTATGCTTCTAATAAATTGAACATATCATTCATATGCTTTCTTATGTGCTTCAATTACTAAATTAGTTGGATGAAAGTAAGAAAGTAAATAACTCAAACACACATTGAAAGAGAGATTTACAAAAAAAATATTGAAGTTGTGCTTCCTCATTTCCACTATCATCTTGCAACATTTACAAGTCAATTTGGGCTTTCAAATGTATTGGGGCCTTGTTAAGAACATCTATAGTCCTCTATTAACTTTCCTTCTTGTGGATTACATGCTTATTCAATCTACTTGTCTCCTGCACTCATCTGTAGAGTCATCTTATATTCCTAATTTGAAACTGCAACTCACCAACCTTCATTATTGACTTACAATTCTTACACAAGAGCATCCGACTCATAGAAGATTTTAAATTCCCCCCACACAAATATATGGAAGAGAAATCAATTTATCTCATTTAGAGTAACATCCACTGCAACCAAACTCATCTAGGTAAGATTTTCTTTTGTTGTGTGAGTTCATCTAAAGTCAAAACCTATTGAGTTAGTTAAGTACCCAATGGGAACTGTCACTCATGACTTCGTGTAAGTGGTATGGAGCCAAGAATGTATAAATCAACCCTTAGCCTTCTTATACCAATTAATCAAACCCATCACTTATGACTGTCCATGCAAGTGGTGTGAAGCTTGGGATGTCAAAATTAACCCTAAGCCTCATACACTGATTTCCCTATTCCTCCATGTGGTGTTTTTTGTAGATTTTCCATTTTCCTCAACTATTTTGATACCCACACATTTTACCTATTTCATGCAATCATATGCTTTTTTGTGTGGAAAACTTAGACTTATTAACTGTCACCTGAATCTTCCTCTTTTCCTTTGTTTTGCATTCCATCTTAAGTGATTGAGCTGATTGAACGTAGCTCAAATTGATTTGACGTGTTTGGGTGTGAAAGAGGAACATGCCTAGCCTAAACGTACCCATCTCGATGTTTTGGAACAATCCATTTGGTCACACGAGTTGCAGAACAAAAGTTACACCCCTTTGCAACTTTACATTGCTTGCATTTGACACTTTTTTCATCAAATGAAAAGTCATCACCACTAGAA
This sequence comes from Sequoia sempervirens, assembly GCA_007258455.2. Lineage (NCBI taxonomy): Eukaryota > Viridiplantae > Streptophyta > Pinopsida > Cupressales > Cupressaceae > Sequoia > Sequoia sempervirens. The sequence goes on along the minus strand of VDFB02331411.1, from coordinate 29,261 downwards.
AATGCCTTTGAGATATCAAAAACTGAGAGAGGTTATTATAGAGGGGCCCAACGTGATCCCATAGCCTTAGATGAAAAATTTCTAAGTGTCACAGTTTTTGAGTAACAACCCATCAAATATTACAACCATTTTACACTTTAGACTCTTAAGGGATTGAGCTAGTTGAACGCAGCTCAGACTGATTCGGCATGTTTGGGTGTGAAAGAGGACCATTCCTAGCATAAATGTACCTATTTAGATGTGTTGGAACAATTCGTTTGGTCACACAAGTTACAACCTTTTGCAACTTTACACTACTTGCATTTGACACTTTTTCCATCAACTAAAAAGTCATCACCGCTGGAAAATTCCTCTGAGCTATCAAAACATAAGAGAGGTTATTGTAGAGGGTCCATATGTGATCCCGTAGCATTTGACGAAAATTTTCTAAGTGTCATGGTTTCCGAGTAACAACCCATCAAAGATTGCAGTCATTTTGCACTTTGAACTCTTAAGGGATTGAGCCGGTTGAATGTAGCTCAGGCTGATTCAGCGTGTTTGGGTGTGAAAGAGGACTATTCCTAGCTTAAAAATATGAATTAGGATGTGTTAGAATAGTTCGTTTGGTCACACCAGTTGCAAAAAAAAAGTTACACCCTTTTGCAACTTTACACTACTTGCATTTGACACTTTTTCCATCAACTAAAAAGTCATCACCGCTGGAAAAAAAATCTGAGATATCAAAACCTAAGAGAGGTTATTGTAGAGGGTCCCTACATGATCTTGTAGAATTAGATGAAAAGTTGCTAAGTGTCACGGTTCTTGAGTAACAACTTGTCAAAGATTGCAACCATTTTGCACTTTGAACTCTTAAGGGATTGAGTCGGTTGAACGTAGCTTGGACTGATTCAACGTGTTTGGGTGCAAAAGAGTACCATGCCTAGCCTAAATGTACCCATCCAAATGGGTTGGAATAGTCTATTTTTTCACATGAGTTACAGAAGGAAAGTTACACCCCTTTGCAACTTTACACTGCTTGCATTTGACACTTTTTCCATCAATTGAAAAGTTGTCACCACTGGAAAATGCCTTCGAGATATCAAAAATTGAGAGAGGTTATTGTAGAGGGGCCCAACACAATCTCATAGCCTTAGAAAAAAAGTTTCTAGGTATCACGGTTTTTGAGTAACAACCCATCAAAGATTGTAGCCATTTTGCACTTTGGACTCTTAAGGGATTAAGTTAGTTGAATGTAGCTCAGACTGATTCGGCATGTTTGAGTGTGAAAAAGGACCATTCCTAGCCTAAATTTACCTATATGGATGTTTTGGAATATTCTATTTGGTCACACAAGTTGTAGAACGAAAGTTACACCCCTTTGCAACTTTACACTACTTGCATTTGACACTTTTTTCATCAACTGAAAAAGTCATCACCACTGGAAAACACCTTCGAGATATAAAAAATAGAGAGAGGTTATTGTAGAGAGGCCTAATGTGATTCCATAGCCCCAGACAAAAATTTTCTTGTCATGGTTTCTGAGTTATAACCTGTCAAAGATTGCAACCATTTTGCACTTTGGACCCTTAAGGGATTGAGTCGGTTGAACGTAGCTCATACTGATTCAACATGTTTGGGTGAAAAATAGGACCATTCCTAACCTAAACACACCCATTCAGATGCGTTGGAATAGTTCATTTGATAACACGAGTTGTAGAATGAAAGTTACACCCCTTTGCAACTTTACATTGCTTTCATTTGATACCTTTTCCATTAATTGAAAAGTCATCACCTCTAGAAAATTCTTCTGACATATCAAAAAATGAGAGGTTATTGTAGAGGGTCCCAACATGATCTTGTAGCCTCAAACGAAAAGATTCTAAGTGTCATAGTTTTTGAGTAACAGTCTGTCAAAGATTGTAACCATTTTGCACTTTGGACTCTTAAGGGATTGAGTCAGTTGAACGTAGCTCAGATTGATTCGGCATGTTTGGGTGTGAAAGAGGACCATGCCTAGCCTAAACACATCCATCTGTATGTATTGGAATAGTCCATTTGGTCATATGAGTTGCATAATGAAAGTTACAACCCTTTGCAACTTTACACTGCTTAACTTTTGTTGGAACTGTTGGTTTAGGCCTCAAACCAATGCATAGGCTTAAATTTTGTTTCCACCAACTAAATTTTCCCAAATTTTGGATTACTGATGCTTATAGGTGTATGGGATGATGTGCCAAGTTTCATGATTTTTCCACACATGCAAGTTCCTTTTCCACAAAGCCCTTGATTTCCTAGCTTTTACATGGCAATTTGTCTATTTTTAGTGCAAATTCTTGTATTTCAGGAATGTTCAAGACTAGGGACTATTTATGCCTGTTATAAATGTCTAAATGCACCTTCAATATGAATTCCAAGACCTAAAAAATCCATTTAGTAATTAATGTTCCATAACGGTCCTTAGAAAGAGGCCTAATTTGATTGTAAGTAGTTTTGGTTGATTCTGTACAAATTAACCCCATATTATTTTCACACATTCCTAATAAGAATTATAAGGGTATCCAAATCAGGTTTTAGATCCCCATTATCAAGTATAAGAAGAAATTTATATCAAAATCATCTCTATGAATGGCTACAAGCTCATAACCTATAGGGTGCCTAAGGACACTTCATATCACATGTGAACCTACATCAACCTTGAAAAAGTGCTCAAGGGAAAGTATGATAAGGGTGAGGTCTATGGCAATCATACTCATGTTCAAAGAATATAAGCCTTCTCAATCTCATTTTTTGATGATTGATAATACCTATAGGGGCAAAGATAATGATGGGGTTAGATAACAAGAAAACACGACGCTACACTCAAGAACATAGTCATGTTTTCAGCCACCTACAAGTGAAGGAAAAAAGATAATATTTCATGAAACTATGAAAAATATCACAGTCACCAAGCAAGGTATATCAGTCATGAGACAACAAGAAATTATCATGGAGGTAGATTGTATTATAAAAGGTAGCCATATGAGCATATGCAACCGTTCCAAGGTGCAGATATGCATCAGTGAAGAATAGAAATGGAATGACAGTGCTAATGAAGAATGATAGTGGTAACCTAGAGTGGAAATGACACCTGCCAATGATACTTATGATTATGATTATGACAACTCATGGGCTTTCATGGTGATAATGGGTGATAATGTCCAATAATTAGTTGTTCGATACCTCTTGTAGCATGGAAAAATTTATTCTATTTTCCCTCTTTGACTGATTTCTATACCATATTTTTTCTTACAATGCTCACTACCTTGTCAATGCATCTGCATGACAATGTAGTGAGATTGTCAAATTGTCAATGTGGTAGCATAGACAAGGTAGTGAGTTGTTTGAAAAAATTCCTCAAAGAAATGGGGTCTCCTGGTGATGTACATTCTTTGAGGAATTTTTTGATGTACATCACCAGGAGACCCCATTTCTTTGAGGAATTTTTTCAAACAGCTCACTACCTTGTCTATGCTACCGTATTAACAAAGTAGTGAGATTTTCAAATTGTTAATGTGGTAGCATAGATAATGTAGTGAGTTGTTTAAAAAAATGCTTCAAAGAAATGGGGTCTCATGGTGATTGGTGATGTACACCAGGAGACCCCATTTCTTTGTCATTTTTTCAAACAACATACTACCTTGTCTATGCTACCACATTGACAATGTAGTGAGCTTGTCAAATTGTCAATGCGGTAGCATAGACAAGGTAGTGAGCTGTTTGAAAAATTGCCTCAAAGAAATGGGGTCTCCTGGTGATGTACATCACCAGGACACCACATTTATTTGACGCATATTTTCAAAGTTAGTGAGTTGTTTGAAAAAATGCCTCAAAGAAATGGGGTCTCTTGGTGATGTACATCACCAGGAGACCCCATTTCTTTGAAGCATTTTTTCAAACATCTCTCTACCTTGTCTATGCTACCGCATTAGCAATGTAGTGAGCTTGTCAATGCTCACTACCTTGTCTATGCTACCACATTGACAACTTCAAACCAATATTTATATGTAAAATTTAAACTAAAACATATGTACAAACTTGGAACCAAAATATATGTAAACTTGAAATATAGAAACAAAAGGTCTAACTATCAACTAATCTTGATGTGCATACTCTAAATTTTAATACAAATTAATGTGCATAATCTAAATTTTAATACAAATTAATTTGCATACTTACAAATTAATAATAACCAATGTGCATACTTACAAATTAATCCAACAAACCATCCAGGTCTACTCTACTCTTTATTGTGTCAAGTATTGCCTCATGTTTAGACTCACACACCTTCCATTCCACAAGGTCTTGTTCAAAGGTCTACCCCCATATTTGATCAAATGAACATTGGATGCCACAACAAGGTTTGAGTAATGAAGAATCTTCCAACGCGTGTCAACATCTTGAAACAATCAAACATTAACTCTCTTATGTGGGTGCCTTCTAAGCCATGTCCCAGTAACAACCACTGATCCTGTAGGGTATTTGATGTTTTCTCCATCTATAATTGGGGCCTCTAATTTTTTTTTGGCCTCAACACAATGAAACAAGTAATAATATGTTCCTTCTTCGTTGTCTTCATCTACAATAACTGCATAAGCATACCCTAAATTGATATGTGCAGCAAATTAGATGAAATTAGTCAACATTACAAATACACTACAAAGTAAGATAACAATAGGAATTTCAAAAAATATGCAAGTAGATATATTACCTGGTTGAACTAGATCTGATGTGTGGTCAAAGTCAACTGATGATTCCATCTGTGCCAGTTTCAATGTCATCGAAGGCTGATATGTATGAAGTGGGCTAAGATAACTTAACCACCATTCGTCAACCCACTCCTTTGACTCACACTCATTCCAAGGTTGAATTGCACATGAAGAATAAAAGAATGCCATCTTTTATGTATGGATACTCTATGAAATTGCATTTGAGCTAAGGAAAGAGTGTAACTCACTTGATCTTGTCAGTGTAAAAAAAATCCTCATGTGGTGCAATGTTAGTATCATTTATCAACCAAAAATATATACAAACTGAAGAATTACCTTCATTACCTCAACCCATCAAAGCATTACACCACTCGACGATTGATTTTGCATCTATCAACTTTGCATTGTCTTTATACTTTAACTCTTCCGTGCTAATGCTCGTATGATACATGCTCCTACACCATCATGCTCCCCCTTTCCATGTCTAACCTCACAAAAGTTCTACATATGTTGAACACTTGTAATAACATGCATCCTGCTCAACCAATAGAACATCCACGAGTTCTTGAATTGTGATGCACAGTTATTTGACCATATTATATCTTAACTGTATGCTATGCCCCTCCTAGCCAAATCACTATAGAACAACTAAAAGCAACCTTGCATGAAATCTAGAGAATATGTGTGATCATCACTAATGTAAAAGTGGTACTCCCTCAATACCTTCCCGTTATCCTCTACAATATCAACTACATAAATGAATGCTATGTGTATAAATATAGAAACCTCTATGGAGTTTTAATATTGTGATTGCACCTCGTGCTATGGCTATAGAGTGTAGTTCTCTACAAAGTCGACCACTGAAACTATGCTACCAATTGGAAAAGTGTCCTTACATAATTGGAATTGCAAGTCTAACCACCGAGCTCTATGGGTATGCATTGCATACTCATTTACTATACTGTCATGAAATGTAGACATAAATTGATAGAATAGAATCTTTTGAATAACCAAATCACACATTTTTTCTTGATTACCATATTTTGTATTCTAGGCCATTGTTTTATACTTGTCAAACTCTACTAGTTCCTTTCCAACCGCATGCGTGCTTTCCATATGTTCACATATTAGCATATGTTGCAAGCCACCGTGATGTTGACATGTGCCATCCAAGCATAGTTTCCTATAGAATATTTAGCCTCCCTCTCTTTCACATAATTTTTTTGATAAGAAGTCTCTTGAAGATGTTGGTGGGGCATGTATGCCACAATCCTGCAAAACATTGTTAGTATGCAAATCTAAACATATAGAATGATAAAGATCAAAATTGTTAGAAAATTCAATATGTAATCTACAACAAGTAGTGCATGTGTGATTTATATTGACATAAAAAGGTTTAAGCATTTCAAAATATCTTTGGAAATTTTTAATTTGAGGATAATCCTCTAGAAATTTATAAAAAACCTGTATTTGAGTTGTATCTAAAAAATGCTTTGGATATGGCTCACAGTTTTGAATACCGATTCTCCTTCTTACCACATCCCTTTGATTCAGAGAAACCCTTATGTTATTCTTCCAATATTCTTCAATTAGTGATCTCAATGCTTCAACAACTGGTTTATCTTTTCGTGGGATTCTCCCAGAGAATGCCCATAATTCATGATGACGGCGCAGCCCGAGACTTAGAAAATAACCCACAAACAAGAGAAATTTTATTATTCAGAAAATGGAGCTTCTTACATGCAGAGGATCTCAAATCCCCAAGTTCTACAACACATGCAAGTTACAGACAGCTACAGAATAACCCTTTCGCAATATGCGAGCTTGTCCCCAAAAAAAGTTACCCAAAAATTAGAAACCCGCCCATAAATAGAGCTCCTCATTAGTTTGGAGCCAAAACAACATTCAACTTTGAGTTTCGGCGGTTTGGCACCGAAAATTTACAACATGAAGTTCAAATTTCAAAAGAACATTTGCAATTGTATCTTCTAGAAAGTGCGCCAACTTCTCGGGGCCATAACTTTTGATCCGGGACTCCGATTCGCGAACTGTTTGAACCGTTGGAAAGGTCTTGAATTCAATAACGCGCTCAAAATTCTCTACGCCAATTTCAGAAAGTTTCGGGGCCGTTCCGGGAACTCTAAGTGCCTCAAATCTAACTCAGAAGATTTTCAGGTGCAAATTTGGGAAACTAAAACTGCAATATCTTTCAACCCAGGAACAGAAAATAAAAATCGTAAATTGGGAATTTCATTATGTTGAAAAGGGTATCCAAAAATGTAAAAACATCTAAAAACTGAGAAACTTGAAATTTAACTATTTTTGGGTGATGCAAGATTGCCCTTACACCACTGGATGCTCCTGCATCAATTCAGTGGAATCGGTGTCCTCAATTCTTTGGTGCCTTTGAACGACTCTTGATAATTTTTTCTATTAATTCTCAATTGTTGACTTGTCTTTCTAATGAGATGAGCTCTCCTTGTTTGATTACTTACTAACGTTGATGTAATGACACTTCATGTGGAATTACTATCTTTTAAGCGTAAGGTCTTACCCACACTCTCATATGCATCCATTAGATTCTTCACAATAGTTTTTCCACTTGAAGCATCCAATGTTCTCAACCCAATAATCTTCATGATGGACCTATACTTTATACTTCACATCATTTCAAAAAATAGTTGACATATTGTGGTCTCATTTAAATTATAAAAAGAAAAATCTCCAAATCTTATGAGCATATCTTCTACAAGTGTGTTGTGGAATGTTACCTTCCATTGGCTGCAAAATATTCTCATCAATATTAATCAAGAACTTTGGCTTTCTATGCAAAATTCTAGGTGGTTTTCTCATAGGTACATTCATCTCAACATTAGGAATTTCATCAATATTTAAATGAGATGGGCTATATGGAATACCTTTGATCGAGGATGGAATAGATGACATACCTTGTGGTTGAGATGGGAATGATGGCATACCTCCTTCCTCAAATGTGAGTGATGATGTACTCTCAACTTGAGATGTGATAGATGGTGTCCCTCCATATTCACTTGTGGTAGAGGGTGTGTCTCCAACTATGGTATTCAAATCTCTCTTAGCAAAAAACTTTCGCATTCGTTCTCTTTGTGGTATCAATTCCATTTCTCTTTTTTATGTTTGAGGTTCCTCTTCAATTGGCATGTCTTTGTCAATCGTTTCCATTTTCTTCTTCTCACAATGTTCCCTCATTCATGATACTTTCTTTGAATTCTTAGCCTCTATCTCTTTCTGTGTTGGTTTAATCCTTGATCATTTCCTCAACATGACAGATAATTTTATCTGTAGCATGATAAAGAGACAAATATTAGTTCCTAAAAAATGAATCCATACAAATAAATGAAATATATGTCATTCAACCTTCACTAGCTTGTCAAATCTCACATGATTTTTTTGATGGAATGCCTTAAAAAAATGTTGTCTCGTGAAATTCCATGATTGCAAGATAGGCACAAAATAGAATCATGGACAAGGCATGTGAATTATTTGACAAAAATGTTTTGGTAGACATTGTTAGAAACCAAGATCAGATTTGCAAACCGAAAAGACCTTCCACAGAAGAGAAAATAAAAAAAAGCAGAGAGGTTGCAAGAAGATGTGCAACATAATATTATTCGAGAATTCATTAATTACAAGATAATGATTTGCTTTATAAAAGCAAGATCTGCATAACCCTAATCTTATCTTGAGCAACAAGATAGCTTAAAAGATAAAGATAAGAATTAAATAAACCTAGGAAATAAATAATTACCTAAGTAAACTTATGTAAAGTGTAATTAAATATTAATTACACCAACACACCCCCATAAGTGCAACTTAGGGAGAAGCAAATTATTAAGCAAAGATGAGTCCTGGCAACAAGGCCTGATCAGGAACTCATTTACAAATGCAATGATGAAGTAGAGAAGGAAAACCCAGTGGGACAAAACCCCCCTACAATGAGATGACTACTGCAAGAAGCACTGGAAGAACACTGCGGAGTAACACTGGAACTGCAATCTGACAAGCAAGGAAAGATACTTCTGTCTACAACTGAAACCAAAACCAGAATCATGATAATGTGACAGCAGACCCGATGCCACGGAACACTGGAAAACTCACAAACTGGAACAACCCTAGAATCTGTGAAGCAACAGTAGATGAGATGATGACAGAATCTAGAAGCCATTTATCTTGATGTCGATGCCAAACAGTGACTAAAACTCTTCCATGGGAAGGAGTACCAAAAATAGACTCTGGAACATTAACCATAAAAACATGGCCCTCAAACTAAGAAGAATCTGAACCAATGCAGATCAAGAAACATAATCTCTCAACTAAAGTGTGAACCGATGAATCCGATATGTGTCAAGCTATAGCAAAATTGTGGCCAAAAGAAACTAGGAGACCAGATAACCCATGCGAGTTGCCAACAAATCAATATGGATATGGAGATCAAAGTGAAAACTACACTCTACTCAAATTTATGTGAGCTAGAAGGTAGTGGGTTGTTTGAAAAAATGTCTCATAGAAATGGAGTCTCACGATGATGTACATCATTGTGAGCCTCCATTTCTATGAGGAATTTTTTCAAACAACACACTACCTTGTCAATTATACCACATTAACAAGCTAGTGAGCTCATTAGCTTGTCAAAGCTCACATGAATTTTTGGATGGAATTCCTTAAAGAAATGTGGTCTCATGGCATGCCATGATTGCAAGAAAGGAACAACATGGAAGCATGGACATGGCACATGAATTTTTTGACAAAAATGTTTTGGTAGACATGTATGAAAAATGTGGTACCATGAGACAAGGTAGTGATATCACTAGCTTGTCAATATGGTAACATTGACAAGGTAGTGGGCTGTTTGAAAAAATACCTCATAGAAATGGGGTCTGAAATGGGGTCTCATCACCATGAGACCCCATTTCTATGAGGCTTTTTTTCAAACATCCCACTACCTTGTAAATGCTACCGCATTGACAAGCTAGTGAGCTCACTAGCTTGTCAAAGCTCACATGAATTTATGGATGGAATGCCTTACAAAAATGTGGTCTCGTGGCATGCCATGATTGCAAGATAGGCACAAAATAGAAGCATGGACAAGGCATGTGAATTTTTTGAAAAAAATGTTTTGGTAAACATGTATGCAAAATGTGGTAGCATAGACAAGCTAGTGAGCTCACTAGCTTGTCAATGCGATAGGATCAAAAAGGTAGTGGGTTGTTTGAAAAAATACCTCATAGAAATGGGGGCTCACGATGATGTACATTGACAAAAAAAGTGGCCACTTAAGACCCCTTTTTGGCCCCCCATCTTTTTGCACTTATTCCTACTATTTTCAAGATTTTCTAAAAAAGTTTAGTGATGTAAAAAATTCCAATAAAATTAATATTTTTTGAAAAGAAAAGAAAGGTTTTCCAATAGAAATTAATATTTTTTCCATAAAAATGAAAGATTCACTAAGATTTTACATATTTTTTGAGGGATTTTCTTAAAGTTGTCACTAGAGATAAGGAGAGAGAGAGGAGAGAAGGAGAGATATAGAGAGATAGAGAGGAGTGAGAGGGATATATAGAGAGGTAATGATATAAAGATATAGAGTATGAGAGATGGAGTGAATAAGTGAGAGGTAGAGATAATGAAATATAGATTGAGAGGGAGAGGAAGTGATAGGTAGTTAGAGATAGAGGGGGAATATTGAGAGAGAATGGAGGTGATAGAGATAAGTAATAGAGGTATAGAGAGATGAATATAGAGATAGGGAGTATTTCTATTTGAGTGAGAGAGATAGAGAGATAAAGAGGGATAAATATAAAAAAATAAATAGATAGGGAGAGGTATGAAGATTGAAATAGAGAGATGAGAGAGAAGTAGAGAGATATAGAAAGAGAGAGCAATAGGGAGAGAGGGAAAGATATAGATATAAAGAGGAAGAGATAGAGAGAAATTTATAACTTGGGAAAGATAAAAGGAGAGAGGGAGAGATGGAAGGAGAGAATAAGATGGATAGAGAAATAAAGCTAAAAAGATGGAGAGGAAAAGATGGAGGGAAATATGGATAGATAGAAAGATAAATATAGAGATAGGAAGTGATATATAGAGAGAGGTAGAGATATAGGGGTAGAGATATGGATAGATAAAGAGATAGAGATAAAGAGAGGGAGATAGAAGGATAAATATGGAGATATAGAGATAGGGGAGAGAGATAGATAGGAAAATAGAGATATAGATATAGAGGTCTAGGAAGAGGGAGAGGGGGAGAGAGAGGGAGAGAGGGATGAATAGATAGAGGGAGATATATCTAGAGGTAGAGAGGGTGAGGGGAAGATATGTTAGGAATTGCATGCAGAAGATATCAATTAAATGCAGATAAAGATTAAATAGAGGAATGAAAAAATACACAAAAATATTAACATCGAGAGATAATTTTTAACGTGGTTCACCCAAACTCGGGCTACATCCACCAATAGAGAGTCCAATATTATTATCCAAGAAATCGAACCAATTACAACCAACAATCCTTGCAACTCAATACTGCTACAAATGCTACAATACAATACCAATAGAAACCCTAACCCTTATCCGTTTTATCAAGACTTATGTCGGTTACAAAATAGGTTTTTTTTTATGTTGGTCAATAGAAAAATAACTCCCGACACCTTTATAAAATAATAAAATAATTTGGAGGAAAACTACGTTGATAAAAGGGGAAAATTTAACCTTTGAGTCTAATTAGGCTCCATATAACAACAAGATAGAGGTAGACATGAAAATAGAGGGAGAGAGAAAGAGGGTGAGAAATATATATATATATATATAGAAGGTGATATAGAGTGATAGAGATATAGAGATATAAGGAGAAAGAGAGAGAGTAGGGGATATATAGATAGAGGTAGAGAAAGGGAGAGAGATAGGTAGAGAGGGAGAGAGAGATATATAAATAGAAGGATATATAAAGAGTTAGAGAGGGATAGGGAGATAGAGGTAGAGATATATATGGATATAAAATAGGTAGAGAGAGGAGTGAGAGGAAGATATAGCTTGAGAAATATAGAGATAGAGATATAGATCAAGAGAGATTGAGTGAGGAAGAGAGATACAAAGATATAGATAGAGAGGGAGAGGGAGAGATAGTGAGTTAGAGATAGAGGGGGAAAGAGTGAGAGAAAGGAGGTGATAGAGATAAGTAATAGAGAGAGGGAGAGATAAAGAGATAAAGATATATATATCCCTCTATCTCTATAATTATATCACTCATCCTTTCTAAATCTTCCTTTCTATCTCTCTGTCCATCTTGGTTTTATTTTTTCTTCTAAAAAATGCAAGCACACTATAATAAAATACACATGCAATAATGTGCTCATGTTTGTATCTTCCTTGGGTATTGCCAACCCTTAGGGTTATATTTTCCTTGAGCATCCAACCCAAAGGGTTGGACTCACATGTCAATGCCCAATGGAATTTTTTCTATAAATTTTAAAAAAGTGACTAAGTCTCAAGTATACTCTCTAGATCAAGTATGCACATCTTTCAATATTAAGCTAAAAAATACAATAATAATGTCAAGTTCTCTATTACATTTCTAACCATGTAATTTTTTCTACATTTTGAATATGTTAAGGTTTTATCTTTAATTTATTTTTTTAGTGTCTTTATTTTTTATTGAAAACCTATGTATAGTATTTTTTTTTTCATTTTCTTTGTTTATCAAAATTTGAAAAAAATACATTTTTACATTCTAGACTCTATTTTGTACACATCCAAAAAAAATGATTTTCAATTAGTTTCCAGAAAATTAGGGTGGAGCACACTCAATTCTTCATTTTATAGGATGTTTCCACTTTTAGAATTAGTAAAAAAAAATATATTCATTAAATAATTAGTATAAAAATTAGGCATAAACTGCATGGTGTTATCTAATTTTCCATTGAAGCATTTTTTTAAATACTATAAAAAATAATATTTTAGGGGGAGCACACTAGACATTATGATATTTTTTTGACAATAATAGGAGCGATTTGTGTGCTCCCCTTATTTCAACCTATTAATCTCCACCATTTTAAAAAAATGATGGTTTAGAATGTATATTCAAAAAATTATGACTCATGTTCTTGTTGCATCTTCAAAATTTGAGAATAACTATCTTCAATTTCTCATCCAAGAGAAATTTTTACTAATTTCAAAATAAATTGGCCACAAAAGACCTCCTTTTGATGCCATATTTCCATGCACATACCTGTAAAAAGAAAATTTCACCTTGAATGTTTTGAGAAAACACCAACAAGATCAATGCTAATTTGTCTCAATTATTGCCACAATCTCATGAATATTTTCTTGAAAATGAAGTGATAATCCCATGTGCTATAGCTAACTAGTAAATATATGGAGTTTGTTGGTTTCTTCTTCAAGAGATAAGTCTATAAAAATTATTTCAAGTGATAGAATGAAAGTTGAAATTAAAAATTAGAAAAGCAAAGGAAGGATAGAGGTTGGATAGTTGTTTGGTTTTGCATATGATTCATTTCTTTCCTAACTATTAGTGAGACTAGGGGAAAGTAATTCTCAAACAAGCACTAGATTTGTGAATTTTTTCAATATGCTAACATATCACATGAATTTCCACATGTTCAACTCTCGTCCTAAGAAATTTGGACTCAAAAATCTCTAATTATCACAAAAATATGAGAAACATAAAATAAAGTGCTAACATTTTACATTTAATATAATTTATATCAAGAGGCCAAAGTGAGGACAATATATAATGTGTAAGGGTATACAATCTTGACATTACATTCCCTAGAAATGGTGTCAATTTTTTGGTGCAATTCTATGGGATAAAAAATTTACACACAAACCAAACTAGCACAATTATAGACAAGTTTCTTGACTAATTTGTAAAGGTATGCAATATGTGAATAGAGATTCAACATCTCTAGAATGACATGTATTTTTTTTCTCTTATATTTATAACTCCTTGAATCATAAAGATATCACCAAATCATAAGCCATGAGAAGGTTAACATAGGGTGATGGGTTAGACTTATCATAAAATAGTGGTAACAATGGACCAATACATAAGAGAGGAAAAATATCCCCTTCTTTAGAAACTACTAGGCCAATGGGGGTATTTCCTAATGTTAAATATAGACAAAATAGGATGAATAGTAGTGAGAAACTAACCTTGAAATGAAAACCATGTCCTAGTGTATTATGCGACTCCTATAGTTATCATTGAGCTTCAATCTTAGTTTTATAATAACCTCCTTTTAGGTAGATGTGCAAGGTGTATATGAAACTTGAGATGTGCAAATTTGTATCCCCTATGATGATTGTAAATAATAACTTAATTCATATAATTTCAAGTAAGAATTAAAATAATATAAACCCATGGGATAGATTCTACTTTAAGATCTCTTATGACATAAATTTTTAAGGTCTAATGGTCTTTCAAGGTTGGTTAGATAGCTTTAATAGTAATTATAATATGAATGATGTTATTTTTGTATGCATTGGTGTGATGGAAGTCCATTTTTTAACATACTGGTCTTTGATCTTGATAGGGTGATAGATTTTAGTTTTAAATCCAAGAGAATAATGCATATGCAATTCAAAAGAGATACATCACAATTAAAATAAGGACAACAAGAACCTTGTTCTATTTTAACACACATATGTTGGGCTCTACATGTTCCCAAGCCCATCACCATGATATCATAACTTTAAATATGGAGCTTACTTCAATAATTAATGAATAAATAAACATATTTTTTATATATGATGAATATATACTTTTTTAAAGATTCACAAAGACTAAAATATTTATGTTGATCAACTAATCAACCATTACATTCAAGTTAATAACTATAACTAGAAAAATATATTGCATCTATGTAAATATATTTCAATTTCATGGATACATTCACACAAAGAGAACTATACATACAAAGATTAACCATTAATAGATTATTAAAATAAACTTATGAGTGGAATTGAAGCATGAACTTACAAATTTTCTATAGCCCAAGATATAAATTACCAAATGAAGAACACTTTCCCATAATTTTAGAAGTTAGTTTTGTAACTAACCAAAAACCACCATTTCTTGATTTCCAACTTGTATATAACATGTTACACTTCTAAGGTGTGGGCATGAGTATACAATATATTATGTAGTGTAGGAAAAAGTATCCATTTTTCACACTTAATTTGGGAAATAATTAATAATAAAATGAGCTTAATGATGCCTTAATTTAATGTTGTAATATGTTTTTCATATTCACATTGAGCTTAGGGCCTTTTAAATTAAATAGAATTAATTGTGCCTCATTTAGGGTGTTGTAAGGTGTACCTTTACACTTTCACACTAATCTAGGGATTTATTAATTGATTAAGCTTAATTTTCCTTAATTGGCCTCTTTAATTCAAATCCAAGCCTAATTAAATGTAATTTATGAGGGATAAAACCCAACATTCGTAAATTCCATTTCACAACACTCAACTTTGGAATATGTGTGTCATAGGTAAGTGACCTAGGACCCTTTAGCCATAGGGCGAATGTGTCCTCACTTAGATCTAGGGCCCTAATTTAACATAATATTCAACCTTGAGTAATGTGTGTCCTAGGTAAGTGGTCTAGGACCCATTTGCCATATGGCGAATGGGTCCTCACTTATACCTAGGACCCCCCTTTAAAATATTTTTTTGGCAGTATTTTAAAATTTTCAAATCAATAAGCAGAATGGTGTGGAGCTGTGTGAGCAGGAATGGGCGAGGGGGGAGTAGTTGGAGATCTGCTGAGGTGGAGGAGGATGAGAATGGTGATCCGGATGGTGGGAAGTTTCTTTGGGGTGGGGTGTGTGGGTGTCTATGACTCTTGGCGTCATCTAGTGTTGTTGATGTTGGCTTCCTTGGTTTCCCCTAATGTGCTAGCTTCCTTTTTTTGGCCCTCCTATTTGGTTGGTCTTTGGAGCGGGTTCTCTGCTTGGGTGGTTTCTTTGGCCTCTTCGTTCCTGATTTGTCTAGCTTGGGAGGCAATTTTTCCTTGCTCTGTGGCTTCCTTCTTATGTTGTGTCTCCTTCAAATTTATTATGGAAGGTTTTCTTTGGTTGGTTTCTTGTTTCTCATTGACCGAGGCCTTTGTGGGGAGGGCTTGGCTTCGACACTGGTGGGGTCTTTTTCGGCCCTTGTTTGTTGTTGTTATGTTCTTTGGGCTTTCCTTGCAGCTGTTGTGCATGTTTTTTGGGTTTTTTGAGGTGGATTGGTTGGAGAATGGGATTATTCATGGTCTTATTTGATGTAATGGGATGGCTTGGGTGCTTTTTGTGCTGGCCTACTCTCTAATTGGTTTCTTCTTGGTTTCCCTTAGCCCATTTCTGCTATCTATTTGGTGGAGCTCTGGTGGTGGATTTTTCCTTGGGTGTTTAGTGGGTGCTCCTGGTTTCCCTTTTGTGGACAGATGGTGCTTCCCATTGGTTGGTTTTGTGGAGTTTTTTCCTATCTTTGGCTCTGACCAAAGTGTTGGGGTAGCTTGGGTGTTTGATGGTTTGACCTTCTCTCAGTTTCCTTCTTGTTAGGGCTCCCCTTTCCCTCATGGTGTTGGTATGTGGTGACTGATCATGAAAATACTATACACTTGTAACAAGAAATGGGGTTCGAGGCATCGCCCAATTTTTTTTTCATTAACACGTCAAGGTTTTTTTCTTGTTGACACATCAAGGCTTTTTCCCGTTGACACGCCAAGGTTTTCCCGGTAGCACATCAAATGAAAAAAGACCTTGTAAAACTCTAATTCTAGAGGGTTCCAAAAAGCTTGTTATAAGTGGTTGGGATGTATGTTGTGGCATGGTGTTCACGAGATTGTAATTTTTTTTGCACTAGATAATAAAATCATTGGATGGTTGAGTTTTTGTGGATGTAGCCCATATTGGGTGAACCACGTTAAATTTTGTGTTGATCTCTTTTGTGTTATTCTTCATAGTTATTTATAGGTTATTTAATCTGCATATAATTGTTAATGTTTATTGCTCCAATATTCCTAAACCCTAACAACTGGTATCAGAGCCATGTGTATTTTGGTCAATTGGCAGGAAACCTCTAGATTTGAGTGGGAGCAATGGAAGAAGGAAAATTCAAGGTTGAGAAGTTCAACGAACAAAATTATCAATTATGGAAGATGCGGATGGAAGATTATTTGTATCAAAAGGATCTATGGCAGCCATTGCAAGGAAAAACAAAGAATGAAGCTACAATGTCTGATGAAGAATGGGGGATTCTAGATAGAAAGGCACTAGGAACCATTCGGTTGTGCCTGGCACCATCTACAACATTCAATATAACAAAAGAAAATACAACAGAGGATTTGATGAAAACTTTGGCTAAATTGTATGAAAAAACCCTCAGCCTCAAACAAGGTATTTCTCATGAAGCATTTGTTTAATCTGAAAATGATTGAAGGTGGATCTGTGACAGATCATTTAAATGAGTATAATACGATTACCCATCAGTTAACTTCTGTAAAATTGAATTTTGATGAAGAGATGAGGGCTCTCTTGGTTTTATGTTCTTTTCCAAAAAGCTAGAATAGATTGGTAATGGTTGTAAGTAACTCTATCTCTGGTTCAAATACATTGAAATTTGATGATGTTGTTGGTGTTATCCTTAGCAAGGAAATGCGGTGGAAAAACACAGGTGAAAGTTCGACATTGGGTAATGCTTTGACTATAGAGAAAAGGGGAAGAATAAAAGAGAGGAAAATACCAACAAATGGAAAGTCACAAGGGAAGTCGAAGAAAGGAAGATCTAAATCCATAGGAAGAATGGATTGTTGGCACTGTGGAAAGCCAGGACACTTGAAGAAGGATTGTTGGTCTCGAAAGGGAAAACAAGGAGATGGACAACGCGATGATAGCAAGGAAGCTAATGTTTCAAGTGATAAATTACAAGATGCTTTAATTTTGTGTTTATCTAATGCTAATGAAATTCTTGGGTAATAGATTCAAGGGCTTCCTTTCATGCCACACCCCATAGGAAATATTTTGTAGATTATGTTCAAGGTGATTTTGAATAGGTATATTTGGGTGATGATGAACTCTGTCAGATTGTTGGAAAAGGAAAGATAAAAATAAAGTTACAGAATGGAAATTAATGGTTGCTACAGGAGGTAAGGCATGTCCCAAATTTGAGAAGGAATTTAATTTTTGTAGGACAACTAGGTAGTGAAGGTTGCATAGTTACCTTTTTAGACAAACTATGGAAGGTCACTAAATGTGCATTAGTAGTAGCTAAAGGTGAAAAGGTAGGCACATTGTATTTATGTACTGGTAATACTTATTTTATCTTAGTTGCTATAGAAATAGTTGCTACTAAGACAGTTATAGCACTTGCTACAGGGCCAAAAATAGGATTGTGGCATCATAGACTTGGGCACATGAGTGAGAAAGGGATGAAGATCCTTCACTCCAGAAAGTTGCTACCAGGTCTAAAACATATTAACTAGGAGTTTTACGAAAATTGTGTTTATGGAAAATAGAAAAGAGTCTAATTCCTCAAAGTTGGGAAAGAGAAGAAGAGTGAGAAATTAGAGCTTGTGCATTTAGATGTATGGGGACTAGCTAAGGTATCTGCTCTTGGTGGATCTTGCTATTATGTTACTTTTATTGATGATGCAACTAGGAAAATATGGGTGTATTTCCTAAAACAAAAATCAGAAGTATTTGAAACTTTTAAAAAGTGGAAAGCTTTGGTTGAGAATGAGACAGGAAAAAAATTTAAGTGTCTCAGATCTGATAATGGAGGCGAGTATTGCAATAGAGATTTTGAAAATTACTATTCATACAATGGAATTTGTAGGCAAAAAATGGTTCCTAGAACTCCACAAGAAAATGATGTGTCTAAGAGGATGAATAGGACCATTATGGAGCATACATTGAGCATGAGATTGCATGTTGGACTACCCTTAAAGTTTTGGACAAATGTTGTACATACTGTTGTTTATTTAGTAAACAGGGGACCTTTAAATCCTTTGAATGGTGACATTCCAGAGGAGGCATGGATGGGTAAAAAGGTAAACTATTCATTTATGAAAACCTTTGGTTGTGAAGCTTTTGTCCATGTTGATATTGAAAATAGAGCCAAGCTTGAGGCTAAGTCTAAAAATGTACATTCATTGGATATGAAGTAGATGAATTTCGTTATCGGTTATGGGATTATGAAAATCATAAAATCATTAGGAGCAGAGATGTTATATTCAATGAGAAGGTTATGTATAAGGATAGGCTATAGAAAAAGAAGCATGAATAGGCCAAAAAGGAATATGTGTTGCATGATGAGATTCTAGAAAATAAAATGCCAATGGTACCTGATGCTCAGGAACAACAAGTTATCATAAAAACTCTTGTAAGTGTTAGACGTTCTACAAGGATAAATTAGAGACCTCAAGAAATATTTTCTCCATCGTTATATTTTATATTATTAACTAATTCTGGTGAACCTAAAGGTTATGAAGAAGCAATGTAGGTAGATACAAAAAAGTAGTGGGAGCTAGGAATGAAAGAGGAAATGGATTCCTTGTTGTAGAATTAGACTTGGGACTTAGTCCAATTGCTTGCAAGTAAAAGAGCATTTCCAAATAAATGGGTTTATAGGTTGAAGGAAGAAGATGGAGGCAAGAAAATATATAAGGCTAGACTCGTGGTAAAAGGTTTTGTATAGAAAAATGGTATAGATTTTGATGAAATATTTTTTCCGGTTGTAAAGATGACTTCTATTAGAACTATTCTAAGTCTTGTGGTTGTGGAATACTTGTATCTTGAACAACTATATGTGAAAACAACATTTCTCCATGGGGATTTGGAAGGGGAAATATACATGCAACAACCACAAGGATATGAGGTTAAGAGTAAGGAGGAATTTGTGTATAGGTTAAAGAAGAGTTTGTATGGCCTAAAGCAAGAACCTCAGTAATGGTATTTGAAATTTGATAGTTTTATGGTTGAACAAGGTTACAAAAGATGTCATTCTGATTATTGTGTTTATTTTAAGAAATTGGGTAATGGCAGCTATATTATCATGTTGCTTTATGTTGATGACATGCTTGTTGTCGGGTCTAACATGCAACATATTAATGAACTTAAGAAAAAAATAGCAAACTCATTTTCTATGAAGGATTTGGATGCAACAAAACAAATCCTTGGTATGAGGATCACATGGGATAGGACACACAAAAAATTATTTTTATCTCATAGTATGTAGAGAAGGTGTTGAAAAGGTTTAACATGCAGAATGCAAAAGTAGTTAGTACACCTTTTCCTAGACATATTAAGTTGACTAAGGAGATGTGTCTAAAGACACAAGAGGAGGAAGAAAAAATGTCTAAGATACTATATGCATCAACAGTTGGAAGCTTGATGTATGCAATGGTATGCACAAGGCTAGATATTGCACATGCAGTAAGAGTTGTGAGCAAGTATATGAGCAATCCAACAATGGAATACTGGAATGCAGTAAAATGGATTCTCCAATATTTAAGAGGTACTACTTCAAAGAAACTATGTTTTGGAGGAACAAATTTTTCTCTAAAAGGATATGTTGACTCTAATCTGGTGGGTGATATTGATAGCAGGAGGAGTACTATAGGGTATGTTTTTACTGTAGGAGGTACTGCAGTCAGTTGGATTTCAAGGCTGCAAAAGGTTGTTGCTCTTTCAACCAATGAAGTTGAGTATGTTGTTGCTACGGAAGCTAGCAAGGAGATGATTTGGTTACAATGTTTTCTAGAGGAATTGGGAAAATGACAAGAAGATATCCCTTTGTACACTAATAGATAGAGTGCCATTCATCTTGCTAAGAACTCAACTCTGCATTCAAAAAATAAGCACATATAGCTCAGATACTACTTCATCTGGTTAGTTTTGGAGGATGGACAATTGAAGTTGGAGAAAATTTACACAAGTGAGAATCTTGCAAATATGTTGACAAAGGCAGTTACACGGTGATCAGTTTCCATTGGCCTTCATGAATGATAATGGTGGACATAAAAAACCAGCCATACCTATAATTGAGTGGGAGCTGCAAGTGCAACGGTGTCATCCAGGATCAGTCTCCAAGTGGGAGATTGTTGGTATGTGGCAACTGATCATGCAAATATTGTACACTCGTAACAAGAAATGGGGTTTTTTTCGTTAAAACGTCAAGGTTTTTTCCCACTGACACGTCAAGGATTTTTCCTATTGACACATCAAGGTTTTCCCGTTAACATGTCAAATGAAAAAAGACCTTGTAAAACCCTAATTCTAGAAGGTTCCAAAAAGCTTGTTATAAGCAGTTGGGATGCATGTTGCGGCATGGTGTTCATGAGATTGTAATTTATTTTGCACTAGATAATAAAATCATTAGATGGATGAGTTTCTATGGATGTATCCCATATTGGGTGAACTACGTTAAATTCAATGTTGATCTCTTTTGTGTTATTCTCCATTGTTATTTCTAGGTTATTTAATTTATATAATTTTCAATGTTTATTGCTCCAATCTGCCTGAACCCTAACACATGGGTCCTATTTGCTTCTGCTCTCCTTAGGCTTGGATCTTTGCTTGTTTTGGTCTTTTGGCTTGTTCTTAGGTGTGCAGTTGGGTTTTGGTTACTTGTGGGGTTGTGAGAAGCTGGTCTTCTTACTGCTTTAGTTTTCCCAGCTACATTTTATTTTGAAGTTTGTTTTGGTGGCTCTTTGGTTGTTGTTCAGGACCCACCTTTGGTCTCTAATGCTCTTATGGTTAAAGGGGGTTATTATTTTAGTTTGGTTGAATGTGTCGGTGTTTCTATTTATGGAATTTGTTCATGTTATGGATTATCTATTGTTGGCTGGGTTATGTTTATGGTGTTATCTTTGGGCCTAGTTATTTGTGATGTTAGAAGAGTTCTTTGCATCCTCCTACTAGTACCTGATGCTTGGGCTGCCTTGGAATGTGGTATCATCCCTTCCTTCTAATTTCACTTTCTGTTGAGATCTACGACTGGTGTCTCCTATAGAGGGGGATACTATTCCTTTTGAGGTGGATCCTTCTTCTATTGAGGTGGAGTTGGTAGTTGTAGTGTTGCTTGGTAGATCTTCTCTCTTATGTTGGCTCTTATTGAGGTATATCTTGTGTGAGAAGAGTGGTGATTTTGGAGGAAAAGGGTCTAATTACATCCTTTCTATTAGAGGCAATCCCCCTCCTCTTGAGGTGGAGGTTGGGTTGGTGTCCCTGGTGGGAAGGTGTTGTTGGGAGGCTATTGTTTGCAATTTTCTATTGTGTTTTGGCTCAGTGTTGGCTTTGGTGGGGTTTTGCTGCAAAAAAGTTGATTGTAAGGGGATTTTTTTCTTCCTCAGCTCAGCCTTGTATTTCTCATATTGAGGTTGAGAATTTGGATGGGCTGTTTTTTTATTGGGAACTTTGCTTTCCCTCTTATTAATGGTTTAGAGGTGAGATGGAGTTGTAAGGAGGAGGATGGTTATCAATCTTTTGATGCTCTCTCTAACTTCCCCATTGAGGTGGGGATTTTGGATTTACTGGTTCTGGTGCAACATAGGGATATAATGGTTTGTTACTTTTGTATGTTGTCTATTTTTCCTGGCTCAGTTTTATTTTTTCTGAGCAAGTGGTTTGTTGTAGCTTGGTTGATGCATGCAGTGTCTTTGACCATCTAAGTAGAGCTCAAGGTCCTTGCCAAATCCTTGTTATAAAGGATTGAAGGTCCCTTCAATTCCTATTTGCTGCAGCTTGATTTGATTTGATTATCTATGCATGGTTGTTGCTGACGAGTTGTGGTTAATTTGATGATTATCTTCCTTGCAACTTCTTGCTTTGTAAAGGGTTTTAGGTCCTTGCAAAACCTTCTTGTAATGGGTTTTAGGTCCCATCAAAACCTATTTTATGATAATCAAAAACATTTTCAAATCAATATTTCAATGTTGACTTGTGAAATTTGAATTAAAGATAATTTACTATAAATACAAGGTTATTTTATCAATTAACACTAGATTTTCAAGAGCACAATTGAGAGATCAATTAAAAGAGTCAAGATTATTGTCAAGAGTTTTCAAGGGAAGATTTCTTCATCATTTTTTGCAGAAATCAAGATCCCAACATTATGTCAAAGTTATGTGGATTCATGCATGTTTTTGGACTTAAATTGTTGATGTAGGTTTCATGATTCAATCAAGCATTCAAAGTATCATTTCAAGAAAAGATTCAAAGTCAAGATCCACATCCATTGAATCCATTTCACACAAGTTGTATACCTCCATTATCAAGGTTCATACATGGGTTTGGTGTGTTGTGACATTACGTTGTTCATTCATCAGTCCTTCATGCCTTTCTATTTCATTTCAAGGTTTAATTACCAAAACAGGGTTTGACCAAGGAAAACCCCCATTCACCTAACAAACAATTTTTTTCTCCTCTCTTTGTGTGTTGTAGATTTGATTATTGAAGAAAAGTTGAAGATCTCAAAAGTTGAAAAATTGCAAAGTTGTCACCTTTATTGCGATTTCACAGAAATTGACTTACAAAATTTAATTCTAGCTTTCTGACCATGAGATTTGGGAAATTGGGAGTGCAAAAACAGGAGCAAAGGACCCATAAACCATTTTTAAAAATACCTACATAAGACACATTCACCATGGGGTGAATGAGTCCCAGGACAACTCTTGAAAACAATGTTTTCTAAGAGGTACTCAAGATTTTCCCTTCTCAGATCTGCCAGAATTTTTATTGTTTCTGATAGTATTATGTTTCATCTACAAAACCCACTTTTTATATGTCTTAAATTAGATTATTTGGTATTTTTAATCCTTCTCCCAAAACCATTTTTTAGTCAATTATGTTAGGACACTTTACGATAGTTTTTGAGATCAGTTTTAAGTGTCCTCCACTCATCCGATTTGCGTGAAATACATTGTATTTAATAGCTTTATGATTAATCTACTCAAATATGGTCTTACATTTCAGTTTTGAGTTGATTTACCATTTTAGCGTGTCTCCCAAAAGTGTTGGTTGACTCATACCCCTATCCTAATACAAAAAGGGAAATTGCAAGAGTCCTCAAAGAATCCACTCACCTAAGGGTTGAAAGTAGATTTTAACTTGAGGGATCTCATGTCCCGAATGAAATAGAAGAATAGATAGGTCCATTCACCTCATTTTTCCCTTTCTATTTATAGTAATTTTGGTGAAATGTCCCAAATTTGGTATAAACCCTATGTAGTGAACCTTACCCTATTTTTCTATGTTTCATTTTGGTGAACTCGACCTTGTACAACAACATTTCTAAAAATTGGAGTCCTTTTAACCCTAGATCTAAGTTTTGCAATAGATTACATTAGGTTTGCATTATTTGCATTACATTTAGGGCTCTTTAAATCTTGCATTAGTTTGCATTACGTATAGGGGTTTAAATTTGCATTTTTGCATTGTTTAAATCTGAAAAATTCAAAACTTTGCATTAATTTTGCATAGTGTTTGCATATTAGTGTACTTTTCATCATTCATATTCAAAAATTGAGTCAAAATTTCATTCCAAAAAGTATCATATAGGTCATCATTTTTCCTTTATTTCATTTGCATTTAAACTTCAAATTCTAGAAAATTTTGCCACTAAAGTTACAATTTGAAACCGGGCATAGAAAAAACATAAAATAACTTAAAAATTGCATTTTTCACCTTTTTAAAACCCTGATCTAGGACCATTTTCCCTAGGGAGAATCAGTCCCTGTACAGACATTTTAGGAAAATTTATGGGTGCTTTTTAGTCTCTGGTTTGCATTTCTGGTACTGTTTTCTGATCTGAGAATTCAATTTCTGAAATAGCTTGTTTGTGCATTCAAATTATTGCTCATTTAGTTAGATTTTGCAAAATTGTGAACATTTTCTTGAATATTTTAGTTAAAATTAGTGTTAGATTTATTTTTATTTTTTTCATTTCAGCATCATTGCATCATTAGATAGATTACTTTATATTTTGCAATCATTAGAAAACAAACCAAAAATCAAAAACATCAAACAAAAAAACAAAATCTAAATAGTTAACCTTGGAGAAAGCATATCATTCAAACCCTTTAGTTGTGATGACTTTGAAATGTTAGATGAAGCCCTTTAGGGATTCATCTCACCTAGATCATCCACTAAAGATTTGGTGCATGAGAATACAAGCGTAGACAATCATGACAATCATAATTGTTCTTCTCCTAATACCTCTCCTATTAGTGACGAAGGTATCTTGGTGAAAGAGGATACAATCATTGAGAATCATGAAAGTCTTATTTGTCCTTCTCCTCCCCCCCCTTGGAAAGATATTATGACACAAGAACATGAGATCATTGCCACTATTTTACTTAGTCTACATTCATCTCCCAACACCTCCCCTACTTGTGAGAATGCTCTAGTGAAAGAGGATAAAATTGTGGACAATCATGAAAATCACATTTATGAAGAGGATGTGTTGGTGTTAAGAGATCCAATGATTGATAGTTATGATAATCCTATTTGTTTCTTTTCTCCTTCCTCTCCTACTTGGGAAGACATTATAGGACAAAGGGATGTAATCATAGATAACCATGACAATAAAATTTGTTCTTTCCCTAATATCTCTCCTAGATGTGAAGAAGATAGTTTGGTGTTAGAAGATGCACTTATTGAGACTCATGGGAATCTTTTTTCTCCCTTTCCCAATGCTCCTACCATTTTGGAAGATCTATTTGAATGAAAGGATCCAATCATTGATAAACTTGAAAATCATAGTTATTCTTCTCTTGATGCCTCCCCTATTTGTGATGAAGTTACTTTAAAAAATCTAACCATGGAATGCGATGAACATCTTGTTTTCTCCTCTCCTAAAATCTCTCCTACTAGAGTAGATATCATGGCACAAGAGAATGAGACCTTAGAGAAAAAGGATGAAATCATGGACAATCATAGCAATCAAATTTAGCTCTCTCCTAAAATCTCTCCTATTTGTGACAAAGATATTTTGGTGTTAGAAGACCCAATTATTGAGAGTCATGAGAATCCTATTTGTCTCTCTTCCCATAGGGAAAACATTATTGAACAAGAGAATGCCATAATTGATAAGAAATAAAATCCAACCATTGATAACTCCCTTACTTTTGATGAAGTCATTTTAGAAGAACAGACCTTTGAATGTCATGAACATCTAGTTTTTAGCTCTCCTAAAAACTCTCCTACTAGGGAAGATATCACAGTGCAAGAAAATGACAACATTGACACATGTCTTTCAAATAATAGTAATATGGATTTCTTAGATGAAGATTATGAAGTGACATTAGACTCCCCTTCATTAAGAAATCATGAAAATAAGGATAAGTTATTTGAGGTTATGACAATTAGGACTCCCTCGAGTCCTCTAATTCTTAGACCTCCTAAAAATCCTTTAATTATTGGACCACCTAAGCCTGAACTTATCATTTATCCACCCTCACAACAACCACATGTTCAAAATAAACCCATTCTTATCTTAGAGTTCTACCTATAAGGCAACTTGATAATGATAATGTTTCACAACAACCAAGTTACAATACCGTTGGTCATACATATAACACTAGAAACAATCCACAACCAAGACAAACAACTCCAACATCCCTCCCATTACATCAACATATCTTTCCTAGTGCTCCTCATTTTCATTTACAAAGTGGAAAGGAGTATGATCTTGTTGAACAGCTTAAAATTACTCTTGCTAAGATATCCTTATGGGACCTTATTCAAGCCTCACCTAGTTATCATAAAATGCTTCAAAGTGTTTTACAACAAGTTCCTACCCCTCCTAATGTGTAATCAAATGATGTAGTGACCCAAATTGAAGCTATAACTCTAGTCAACTTGTACATTACTTTCCATCAAGATGGGTTACCTTCATTAGAAGAGAAAAAATAAAATGAAGCTTTCACAATAATAGCCCTTGTTAATAAGATCAGGATAAAGAGGACCCTTATTGACAATGGCTCAACCCTTAATGTGTGTAGCATAAACCTTCTAGATAAGATTGATGTATATAAAATCCAAATACAACCAGATTCTTTATCCATTCGTGGGTTCGATAATGTAGGAAACAACTTCTTGGTGTGATTATATTACCTATTAGAGTTGGAAAGCTTACACTGCAAACTCCTATCCATGTTATGCCTCACAATATTTCATGTAATCTTCTTTTAGGAAGGCCTATGGATTCATGCATTGAATGGGGTGCCTTATACCCTTCATTGTAAAATGAAGTATTTCTACAACAACAAAAAAGTGTATACAATCAAAGCCGACCCTAATCCACACTATTGTTTGAATATTGAGAAAGGAAAGGAAAATCCTTTGAAAACACTGACACCAACTACACAAGTGGAACCTGTGCAAGAGAAAGACAAAGAAAAGCATATTGAAGAAGTTACAAAGTTATTGAAAGATTATTGGGGTTCCTTATATTTCACACCTAAATTCATGGGAAAATACAAGATCATAACAAAAGAGTTTAAAAAGGGAAAATAAAAAGCAGTAATGTTGACACAAAATTCAATAGAATCTTTAAAATCATCCACTTCAACCACTTTAGAAGAAGAAATTTACACAACAAACTTTGATGAAGTTGATTATGAGTAACCATCGAATCCAAAAGAAATGAAAAATCTTTATGGAAGAGGTTATGAACTTATGAAACAACTTGGTTATAGTGGAAAAGGATTTGGTGCTAGAGAACAAGGTATCTGCATTCCTATAGATCCTAATACACAAGAAATGACTAATGGTCTTGGTTATTGTCCCTTGAAAGAAACAAAAAATCCTTCACTCAATATCAACACTCTTACAAAGGATTCTTCTAAGCCAATTTTAACATTAGTGCATCCTGAACTGATAGAAACTAGTGGTCTTAGTTATTGTCCTTCGAAAGAAATGAAAGAAACAAAAAAGTATTCCTTAATATCAATGTCATCACAAAAAACACTAACGATTGGAGTTCGTTAGATTTCACACCCTCCATTAAAGGAGAATACAAAATATCACAATCTAAAGAGTCTTTTTTAAGTATGACACCTTGTACTAAGAAAGAGATATCTTTGTCACAAAATAAAGGACCATCCTCTACTATTGATCAAGAGAGTATTTTGTCGAGAATCCTCCAAGATAATTTGATATCTATCCCTCCAAGAACATGAAATAAATTTTACTATAAGAGTTCATTTTATGCATATCATTGAGTTCATGGTCATTCTACTAATGAATGTAAGGCTTTGGGTAATAAAATTCAAAATCTTAAGGATTGTGGTGCTCTTCCTTGTGTTGAAGCACCTAGTTCCTCTAATTGATACTAATTTTCATGTTTCTCATCAATCATCTTGGCTCATCCCTGTCTTTCACTAAGTGGGGGCAAAGGGTTAGGTAGCCTTGTCCTCTTATGGCACCTTTCGTTGTTTCTTTTGGCTAGTTGACCACCTTCCATGTATATATAAGAGCAAGCTTGGGATGTGGACAACATGCCTTAAGTTGGCTCGCACATGACATATTAGAAGTTATCTTTAGTATTGTATTTTGGGGGCAACCCCTTATTCATGATGTAGTTTCATATGGGAACATATTACTTGGAATAGGACTTTTAGAATAATCTCTCATGTCTTCTTCTACTTTAAAGTGAATTGGTCACAACAATGGTGTTAGAAATTGCTTTAAAGTGGGGGCATACATCGACACTCATATTTCTTTGTGTGGTTTTCTTTTTTCTTGTGATGCATCCTTTTCTTGGTGGTGTCATTGGTTTGATATCCTCTAAGAGCGTGATATTTCTTTGACTTGTCCTCTCTTGGAGATATTGGGCATGATGTTCCCTAAGAAGAGACCTTACATGAACTAAGAAAAGTCCCTTTGAACAAACCTTTACTCACATATTGTTCATAAGTGCTTAGCATAACACAACTTGTTAGTCCTTGTGAAGCTCAAAGTTTTGTTTTGTGGCACCCTATTGAAGTTATTAGAGGGATAGCTTTAGTATGGTTAGTACGATAAAAAGCCTAGACAGAGGCATGAATTTCTCATTGTACGGTGAAAATATGACATAGAGGCATGACTTTCTCACTAAGCCACCCATTGGGAAAACTCACCTAGTGGACAACCTAAGGTTCCACTACTCCAGAGTGAGCGCGTGTTTAGGAAAAATAGCTTAGACGACGGTCAAGGCTTGATCCACCCCTTTTTTATTTTATTTTTGTTTATTTTTCTTTCTTTTAGTCTTTCACATTGTATGTTTGTGTATCTTGTCTTGTTGTTGCATATCATACACCTTGCATGAGTCCCTTTGTGCTTATGTTGGTTTGACATGGGATCTTGAATCTTGCAGGATTGGCCACCTCCTTGATCTTTGTTATTCTATACCATCCACATTGGTACATTTGGACCTGGGCTCTTGAATGTTTACTTTAGTGTGAGTTTGATGCAAGTTCCTCCTCTCACTAAAGTGGGGGCTAAATGTAGTGTAGGAAAA
>VDFB02331410.1:0-34531 GCA_007258455.2 Sequoia sempervirens | reverse complement strand
GGATCTGTAAGCATCTCGGAAAAAGAGTGGGGGCCGATGGGAGGAATATCTTCGGATAGCGAGGTGAGGAAAGTCTGGGCGGTAGCAGTAGGCGTTAGCATGCCCGGAGGGGTGATTATAAACAGTTGAGTTTGCGAATATTGGGCAAATCCCCCGGAATAAGATGGGCTAGAAACAGAGGGTGGAGGGCTCGGACGAATGGCAGGAGTTGCCAATTGAGCAGGGGCGGACGTGAAAGAATGAGATGCAAGAGAGGAAGGAGCGAAATGTACCTGTTGACTGGTCGGCGGTGGCATTTGGATCGTCTGGGACTCGACCGCAACCTCTGGCATTTGACTAGCAGCGGGTGTTTCCCCTTCGGCCGGTTCATGTGAAACTGTCCCAATAACACTTTCCGTGCGTTGTCTTTTCGCGGGGGGACACTCACTAACCTCGGCAGTCAGATCTTTCTGCTGGGGCACTAGCCTGACCGGTTTAGCGGCCCATGTGCGCGTAAGTGAGCTCCTTGATATGTTAAAGCGCACATTAGTGCCGACATAGGCGGGATGCTCAGGGGCATCACCTTCCTGCGAAGATATCGCCCTCTCTTCCTCCTGCTCATCGGAACCTTCCGCTTCGCTCTTGTTAGCGCTGGAGGTCGGGCTGGGATGGCCTTCATCCCAGTGTCTTTCAAATTCCTGGTCGTCCTTCAATTTATTATAAGGAGCCTTCAACTGCCCTGTTTCCTGGCGGTATCTCCAGAAAGCTTTTATTTTTTCATCGCTCCATTCCTCGTCCACTTTCAACTTGTTAAGCATGCTGCGCTCTATCGGAAAGTTGTCCCTGGCCACGGCCACTGGAAAGTAGAACTTGTGCCATGGGCCTTTGGTATCCGGCATAGGGATTTGTGCCAATTCAACCAGATCTTCATCTTTATCAGTCCGGTTATTACGCCGCTTCTCCCAGTATGGTCAGGAAACATGTGTAACTCTCATATGCGGCTCAGGTAGGTCATTGAAAGGGTTGTAATCCCACTTATCATTTACTAATACTAGCCCTAGGTGTGCCAGCTTGTCCCCTAGCAGTTGATGAGATCACTTTTTGACAAGCGTTATTGACTTGAAGCTCTTCGGGCAACTGAAGAATCCCTTCTTTTTGACCCTTTTGCTGCTACAAAACATGAAATCAATGACGCATACCTGCCGGTAAACCTCCAGCGCGAGCACTCTATCGGTGATGCAAGCCAGGAGCAGGAAAGGCCTGTCAATAAAGCCCCTCATTCGAAGGATCGTGAAATCCTTGCCCAGGAACCAGTCGCAAGCAGGGATGTAGCTTTGCAGAAATCCAGTCTGCTCAGTGTTAAGCCGGATGATATCACCCTCTCCGATCAAATCATTCAGGACCAGGGCTATGAAATAGTCTGCGAATGCATAGTAGTCATATGTTGCGGAAAGGTAGGGTGTCCATGTAGATACCGGCTTTCTTTTATTCTGCTCATCAAAAATTGATAGTGGGAAAAATCGGGCGAAGAAATCCGGATTCTGATGCAGGAACATGTGGACCAGGTAGGAAAGAAATCTAAATTTCATCTCCGCCTGATAATTCTCTATTTGCTGTATCATTTCCTCGACCATGAACTCGGCAAAATCATACCAGAAAGATTCATGTTGCCTGCGAAACTGTATTGCAGGGCCCAGCTGAAAAGCCTCGATCTTTTCATCGGAATCACGGCCGCAAACAAATGCCAGCATGGATATGGGGTCCTGGAGGTCATCGCGGAATGAACCGCGCAACAATGGGATGCTCGGTGCCTTAGCGGACACAATACCCTTCTTATTAGTCTCCTCTAATAGGAAATCGGAGCCGGTTTTCATCCTTTTCCATATCCTTTCCCCTTTGCTTGGGCGGAAATATTCGATTTTCTCCTTTCTTGCCCTTGGGTCAGGAATGCATAACATATGCCAGATGGCTTCTGGGCCGATATAAACCCTTAAATTGCGACCCTCAATGCAGTGGGTTTTTGGATTATAGCGTTGAACAGCTGCGTCGACCACCTCCGAGCAATAGTGCACGAATGGGACCATATATTGTGGCAAACCGCTATACCGGACTCTACTTGCCGTTGCTTTCTTCGCCTTTGGTGCTGATAATCTTGCACAAGCCGCCTCTCTAAGAGATTTAGGGTTCCTAGCAAGCTTTGGATCGTAGATATTAGCCCACTTTTCTCCAACCTTTTTAGGGTTATTCCACTCTTTGGGCTTCTCTAGCTCCTCTGTGTTGGGTCTCCTCACCTTCTGGGGTATACCAGGAGTGGCATACGCTACATCATCATATACGTAAACCTCAGCCAAAGAAAGAATAGCCAAATATAGTTCCTGGCTAATCCCTTCCTCTGCTGGCTGAGCTGAAGATTCCGCCATCTTTCCTCGCGGCAGAACGTGAAGGTTCGCTGGCCTTTGAATACGCTTGCACTGGAAATACAGACAGAAAACACTTCGCACACTCCTTAGCTTTTTGGAAAAATACTTAGGAACAATAAGCGTTATCATGCAATAATAGCAACTTTCCTCAAGGTGTTAGGCGAGCACGAGCCCTTGCATTTAATTCGGCATGTACCGTTATCTCCACAACTCGTGCAAGATGAGCTGATTGCTTTTTCCGAGGTGGCCGGATTTCATCATTGTTTTTAGAATATCGTGTGATACGCCCTGATTTTCCTTGGAAATTGAGCTTGCAACTGGCCTCCTCGCATTGTGTTAGCATGTACCGGTAATTAATATCCCAGGCCGGGATGATTACGCCAAGCAAACGATCACCGCCTGAAAGAGATACGAATATCGCCTCGGGCTCTGGGATGTGCTTGAGATTTGACACCATAGCATATGGCCATACGTCCCTTCATCAGCAAGTGCCACCCTTTTAAAGCTCAATTAATTAACTTGATTTAATTAAGCATGCCTTGAGCCGTGCTACCATGCGTGTGCCAGCCCAAAATGTGAACAAACGCAGACTCGGCCCTCGAGATTGCGGCCAATATACATCACGTTGCTTACAGCGGACTGGCATATGTCTTGTCAATTTTCTATAAATAGGCCAGTAGATAGCAAACATACACACTTTGCGTTGAGAAGTGATAGGCAAGTAGAATACTGCTAAGCGATTCTTTTCATAGGTTAGGTAGTAAGCAGCTTTCGGCATACTTAGCAGATTTAGGAGTAGTCCTAGGAGAGATGGATACTCCCATTCACCTGACCTCCTTCAAATCACAAACAGCATTTGTAGGTGAAATCTCCACCAGGAGGCTTAAGAGAATGACGAAGAACAAGCACTCGCTGGTTTTAGTAGCCATTAAGTGGGTTCTCGGCAAGGACTGTGTGGAGTATGAAGATAAGCATCGGGTGAACACCGATGTGTGCTCACACTTTGTGGTGTCTATGCTGGACATTTGTGTCCCTCGGCCGCTTGTATTGAAGCTAGTCAAAGAAATCTTCCCGAAGAAGTACCTGAACGGGCTTGGCGAGGTTGTCACACACGCTGCGTATGGAATCGGCCTGCCATCAGCCAGCGACCTACGTCGCTATATTACGTCGCTATATTGAAGAAGAAGCTGTCGTGGCTTGGCTACCATTCCTTAGCGGATTCCGCCTGCAGACCCGTGGTCAGCATCAGCAAAGGGTTACCCAGGCTCTTCACTTCCTGTTCAGAAGCTACAACGTGATACCATTCTACGACGTAGAGTGGTATACTGACTTCAGGGACCTGGTGTACCCACCACCGACGACAGTCGCGCTTCATGATGCTGCCAGTGCCACCGAGGAACCTGTTGCTGAGGAAGAAGCGGACGCTGTCTTGAATGCGTCGGTTGCTGCTAGCCACTCCTGCGGATAGATGGTCCCCTTGCCCTGGTGTTTGTTGATGTAACCCCCTTGCTCCGTATCAGCCTAATAAAAGGCCAACGTATATATATATGCTCTTATACTTTGTATATTTGAAAATCGGCATTCATGCCATTTTGTAACTCAGAAACATGTATATAAAAATATACGCCTCTTTTTGTTGTGAAATTTTATGCTCCTGTTTGCTTCTGCGTGCAATTTTTCTGGGTTTGCCAATTTTGTATGTTTTGTCTCTGTTTACGAGCATACTTTTGTGTTTTAAGAACTCCGGTGCTTCACCCACTAACGATGATAAGCGAATACATAACAAGTCAATTGGTTTTAGCAAAAGGATAGGCCAAAAACAGGAAAAAAAAAAGAAAAAGCGTTATTTACAACTGTACAGGGTAGGGCTTGACGCTTAATGGAACAATTTAAGGTGAATCCCATTAACCGGGATTCCTAGGGGCTCCTGTTCCATATTTTCCAGCTCGAAGGCATTGTGTTGCATGCACCGAATGATCTTGAAGGGTCCTTCCCATAGGCTATCAAACTTACCATGCTGACCTGGCTTCGCAGCCCTGCTGTCGTATTTTAGCACTAAATCTCCACTTTTTAGGCCTTGGTCGGAAGCCTTTTTGTCAAACCACCGTTTGACCACCTGTTGACGGCCAGTCATGGCCTTTAGGGAATTCTCCCTTTTTTCTTGTACTTCTAATAGTTCGGCAAGCCGAACTTCCATGGCGCCATTTTGTTCTATCTCAAGAGATTTCAACAACTGTATCGCCAGAATTTCCATAGAGATAGGTAGCAGTGCTTCTTTCCCATATACTAGCTCATAGGGCAAAGTCTTGAGGACTTGTTTAGGTGTTATGCGGTTGGCCCAGAGTGCTTTTCGGAGATTTTTGTGCCATTCCCTTTGGTGTTCTGAGCCCACTTTTTTGAGGAGTCAGACTAAACTCTTGTTTGTTGACTCGGCTAGGCCATTTCCCTGTGGATAATAGTTTGAAGATGTTTTAAGGAATATGTCATTTTTCAATGCAAAGTGACATACCTTTGTGCCTGCAAATTCCCTAGCATTGTCCGAAATGATCGTCTTCGGAGGGCCGAACCTCGTCACCAGAGCCTCGAGGAAGTCCACAATCTCTACCTCCGTTGCCTCTTTAAGGGGAACAGCTTCAGCCCACCTTGTGAAGTAGTCTGTAGCTGTTAAAATCCATTTATGTCCGGAACTGGAAACCGGGTTGATCATTCCGATAAAGTCCAAGCCCCATTGCGCAAATGGTTCATCCGCCACGATAGGTTTCAGGGGCATCGCTGAATTCTTCCTTCTGTCGGAGAATAACTGACATTTTTTGCAAGTCTTTACCAGAGAGTAGGAATCATTGAAAAGTGTAGGCCAGTAATATCCAGCCCGTAGGACCTTGATGGCTGTAGTTTTAGCGGAGAAATGTCCACCTTCGTCGCTATTGTGAAATGCGTCGAGGATCTTCTGCGCCTCCCCTGAAGTAACACATCGTAGGAGCACACCATTAAAATTCCTTTTGAAAAGGACTCCTTCTATCAGTGTGTATCCGCAATTCTGGAGCCGGTAATACCTTCTTTTCTGGGATGAGAGGCCTGGCGGGTACCTTCCGGTTCGCATGAAATTCATTCTATCTTTCAGCCAATCGTCCTCCGATCCCGATCCGTTTATCAGGACAAGTTCTGACTGTTCCTCTTTAGCAGGCATCTCCACTTCCTGTGTCATATACTCACACAGACCTCTACCTTTGATAGTCCTGGTGGGCCTGACCTCAATGTCATACTCCAGGATCTTGGTGATCCAATTAGCCCTTTTTTCTATGATTTCTCCCTCCATGATGTATTCCCGCACACTAGAATGTGCGACATATACCAGGACTTTGCTACAGGAAATTAGATGGTGGAACTTTTTAAGCCCCTTTACTATTGCGAAAGCCTGTCTTTCGACGAAGTTATAATTCACTTCATATTCCTTTAAGGTTCGGGAATAGAACGCAACTGGATGCTCTCCCTTTCCTTCTCTATCTTTTTGAGTCAGAACAGTAGCGATACTAGACTTGCTACTGAAAGCATACATTATAAAATCTTTATGTTGATCTGGATTGATCAACACTAGGGCTGATGAGATTGCTTCCTTGACCTTCTCAAATGCCTCCCTCGCCTCCGTTGTCCACTTGAAAATTTGATCCTTTTTCAGCATTAGGGTGATCGGCCTAATTATTCCCGCAAAATCGGAAATAAATTTACTGACGAAATTTACTTTGCCCAGAAAAGACTGGACACCTTTCTTATTCACCGGGAGAGGAAGCTCCTTTATAGCCTTTACTCATTCTGGGTCAATTGAAATACCTTCCTTCGACACATGTCCCAATGTTACCGAGGTAATTCGGACACATTTCTGCCGAAGGAACTAACTCTTGGTGACCTTTGAAAACACCAACCCAAAATGATTGAAATGATCATCTTTAGATTTGAGGAATTCACAAAGAAGATCATCCAAAATAGATTAGGATAATCTTATTGATCAAAATTCTCACAATGCTATCATCATTCATAGCTCTCTCTCGAAGGTTGCCCCTGCATTAGATAAACCAAAAGGCATTTTAGCATATGCAAACGCCCCCCACTTGGTGGTGAACGTAGTCTTGTGCTGATCTTCCTCTCTTACTCGAATCTGGTTATAGCCAGAGAAGCCATCCAGTAGAGAGAACATTTCCGATCCCGCGACAGTTTGGAGGATCGACTCCATAGAAGGCAAGGGATAGTGGTCCTTCAGAGATGCTTTATTTAGGTCTCAGAAATCTATGCATAAGCGTATATCACCATTCTTCTTTCGGACTGGTACCAGATTTGATACCCAAGTACTATGTTTAATTGGGAAAACAATACGCGACTCAATGAGCTTGGTTAGCTCTTGTGCCATCAAGGCTTCAACTTTAGGGTTGACCGGCCGCTGTTTCTGTCGGATTGGCTTCGCACCTTCTGTTAGCTCAATAGTATGTTGAATGATACCAGGATCATAACCTTCCAGATCATTGTAGGACCAGGCCACTACTCCATATTTCTCACAGAAATTGATAAGCCTTTCTCTATCTTGCTGTGAGACATCTTTTCCGACCCGAAGGTTCCTGTCATCGGAGACCCGAAGATTCTCATAATCACCTTTTTCCGCCACGAACTTCCACTTATCATTTCGGGCGTCACTACAATCAAATTTTTTTTTGAGAGTAACCAATCCTTTCGGAATCTTATTTGATTTCAGCTGCATAATTTGTCCCTCGTAGGCCTCCGCGATCTTTGGTTGGAGTTGATCGGCAAATTCCCCTGAGTTTTGAATAAACGAGGCGATGTGTTCATCGCTCTCAAAGACTTGCCAACTTTGGTCATTATCGGGTATTGCTGGTCTAACCAGCACTCGTACTGAATATTTGTTCTGAAGCAAGTCGGAGACAGGATCAAACTGAGCTCCGATTACTGCCATGCGGTCTGCATCGCCATTCTGTACTCGGGGGATGGTCAGGATGTTGAAAGCTTCAAAACTTTCTATAAGGTCCCAGATTCGATGCCGATAGGATCTCATGCAGATATTCTTTGCTGCTGAGACTCCTCGGACCTGATTAACTACCAGTTCTAAATCTCCGAATACAATCAATTGTTTGATACCCATTCGTTCCGCTAGGCTTAGGCCTTGGACTAGACCCTCATATTCAGCCTCATTATTTGAACAAGCAAATTGGAATCGGAAGGCCCTCAACAACTTTTCATTCTGTGGGGATATTAGACATATCCCCGCTCTAGCTCCAACTTTTCTCCTTGCTCCATCAAAATATAATGTCCATAGCTCACTTGCTTGGTCATCGTCGGGCTCTTTGACGACCTTCGGAAGAACCTAGTCTTCGTCATAGATCACATATGTGCCTAAACCGGTAGCATGATAATTTATGAAGGGATCATTATTTATATGTTCACTCAACAGAGCATCTTCGCCATCACTTCGGTCTCCGTTGACTTTCTCCTCCTCTAGCAGTTCGACATTGTACATGTCTTGCTTGGTGATGGAGGTATGTGCGGCTTCAAAGTTAATCAGGGCCTCGTTTGCCACATGTTCGGAATGCAGAGCCTCCGATTCTATCTTCATCTTTGCACCATGTTTGGTCCTAAGTATTAGATGTGACCAATCTAAAGACAAATAGCCGCCCACTTTTGAAGTAAACTCTCGAGAAAGGCAAAGACCAAACATTGGCGGAACATCTATGATCACTGTATCTTGCGGGACCGTGATACTCGGGCAGGCAAATAGAGTCAATGGAAGTGCTTTGATGACACCCACAGTATCAACCTTATTTCCATCTAGCTGCATCACCCCTTTCTTCATAGGTTCGTAGCTGAGTCCCAAGGCTTCGGCTATTAGTTTTGGCATAACCGTGGTACTAGCGCCAGAATCAATCATAGCGTTGTGTAATAGTTTCTCCCCTATAATGAGAGTCAAGAAGAAGGGTTGAGGTTTTGGCCTACCTCCGACGTCTGCATGGGATTCCATCACTTTGTTTGCGAAAACCTTAGTTGGTGGAATTTGATAAACCGCCTCGGTACTGGCCAAAGGCTCGGTTAGTGTTGGGTCCATCTGTTGCTGAAGCGCTTTTTGGAGTATGGTCTTCTGCTCCGGGATAGCTAGAATGTCCCATAAAGACATATTAGCAGGTGATTTCTTCAACTGCTACACCACATTAAGAGGTGAGGAGCTCGGAGATTTCTGCTCCTTGGCTTTTGTTATAATAATTTCCTTCCGCCGTTGAGGAGACAAGGATTCGGTCGGCCCACCAGGAATTTGATCTGAAACGTCTTTGCATTGTGGACTGTCCGAAAGTGAAACCACGGCCTCACCAGTGAATCTTCTCTTGGAGCGTGTATTATAGTCAGACTTTACCCGCGGCGTTTCGGCAGTGGACGTGTCATTTGCAAACACCATTTCCTCGTCTTCCATCCATGAGAAGAGTGCATGATCAGGAACAATGTCGGACTCTTGCTCTAGGGACATTCCTTGTATTTGCGCGGTAAGGACCGCATTCTGCATTGCCGGGGCATATCTGTATTCTTCGTTCTCAGTCGCAATACCTTGACTATGTTGCTCTGCTATCCTTTGTTGTAAGTTGCCACGCGGACAATTTCGGGGCATA
Source organism: Sequoia sempervirens (assembly GCA_007258455.2). NCBI lineage: Eukaryota > Viridiplantae > Streptophyta > Pinopsida > Cupressales > Cupressaceae > Sequoia > Sequoia sempervirens. The sequence continues at coordinate 25,476 of VDFB02331410.1, read as the reverse complement.
TGCGCATCGTTGCAAGGGAAGCACCATGGATTGATGTCATCAATAAGATTGTTTTGTCCCGCAGTTAATTCTCTGCTAGAGCTTGGCGACACTCCTGCCAGTGGCGTAGGCACCGGAACTATTTGGTTCATAGCCGCCGTTGGTGAGTTAGTGCGATGCGCATTCTGATATTGATTCTGCTGATAGGTAGGCCGCCCACCTTGATAGTTCTGATACGCAGGCCGCGGAGGCATTGCTTGATTCCGCTTGAGCGTTGTTATATCATTCGCCATAGTCCGTAGCATCTCCTTGAGGTCGCCCATCTCATTCTTCAGAGAACTCGATGTAGAGGCCAAGTTTTTAGGAGCGGCTGTATATGAGTACGCTGACTGGGGAGTCGCTGGCGCACTGGTTGATGCCACCTCTTGTGCTACGTTTGATATCTCAGGAAATATCGGCATAACAGGTCGAGGAGGCAATTTTCCGTAGTCTATCAAGTGATTTTCTGCTTTGATAGCGGTGGCATATGCATCTGGTAGAGTGGCTCCTCCCAGAGACTTGATCATCATAGAAATGTCGGGATTGATGGACTTCAGATAGAACATGAACGCCAAATCTGGGGTCGGGCGGATGGTCATGGGAATCCTCCGCCAACTTGAGTGAAATCGGGCATTGAAGTCCGTCAGAGCCTCTTGGGGTGCTCGTTTGATAACGGATAACTGATAATATAGCAAAGAACGATCTCCATCATTTGAAAACCTTTCATAGAATGGATCTCCGAGGTCATCCCAAGTGCGAATGGTATTAGGAGTCAGTGTTCAGTACCACTCCAGGGCTTTGCCTTTGAAGGACGCAGCAAGGAGCCTCAGGGCTACATTCTGCGCTGTGATACCATGTACTAGGCATACATCCGCTACATCCTGCAAATGCTCTGCTGGCGTTTTTGTGTTATCTCCGGCGAATTTGGGAAGAGCTTTCAGGGCCGAAACCGGAATGGCACCCCAAATAGCAGGTGCTACCAGAGCTACAAGGGGACTCCCAGCATCCCATGCTACATAATTTCTGTTCGCGGCCGGCAACATGGTGAGAGGAAAGGGTGGTGGGAATGGAACGGTTACTAACTGATTTGCGGCCTGGACTGTCCTGGATGGAGGCACTAGTAAACCTGGGTTACTTGCAGTTTGGGATCTAGTTACAGGCCGATGGCTCATACACCCTTTTAGAAGACGATTTCATTAGTTTGGGTCCCACCGGGCGTGCAGAAAAAAGGACAAACTGTTGACGCCAAAAATTGACGAGATAACAGTGCCTTTATGGGAAACTCAGTTCAAGGGGGACCCCTTTGCGCCAAACTGAGTGACCTCCGGATTTTAAAGAAGCTGACTTCTTCTATATAATGGTTTTTGGAAAGGGAAAAGGAAGCAGATATAATGAAACAAATATTAATCTAAGGTGATGCGCCAAAGCTCTCTGATAGGCACGATAAATCATAGACTCAAGGGCCTGAATGTTATTGATATGTTCCAAAACACCGGAAGCTTAAAGCAATAGCATGAACAATTCATTTAATTGACATAAAACAGTATCGCATACATTCTTACTGCTAAGAAGAGTCATTAAGACATGATTTAGACCAGCAAGTTTGCATTCAATATATAGAAGTCTCCTCAAATGAAATGCTTAAGACAATAAAAAGCACAGTTCACAGTTTAATCAAGACATAAAAAGCAGAAAGGCCGAACAATAGGCACAGTCTGAAAGTATCTTGCAAATAAACATGCAAAAGAGGCCTGGTGTCTCTTGCTAAAACCAGTATTCTTCCTGTAAAATCTTGGACCTTTGTCCCTCAACAGAGGGAGTATATATAGCCAGAGAGCAAAATCCCACCACCTGGAGAGTTGTAACAGAAAGATTCCACAATCTCCCGTAATGATGCCCGAATAAGAATATTCCCAATGCCGTTATGAGAGCAGCCAATCTGGGTACAGTATCCAGTTGGTCAGTTACAGGCGTGCCCTTTGAAATGATGGCAGTGGTCCCAACCAGGCTTCGAAGCGACGAGTGTCATCCACCGCCTTAGAGAACCATGGCGAGCAGCAGTCAATGACACCATCCCGCTCGGCCATCTCACAGCTTGCTTTGATAATCGATGTAAGGCACGTGGCAGCAAACCGTGGACCGAATGAAAACTCCTCCTCCATTGACCGGGAGCTTGCGGAGAAGTGACACGTGTTCAGGGGACGGAGGCTACTTTGAAAATGGGGAAAGGCCGCATGAAAAGGGGGCGAAAGACGCGTGGCCGCGTTTCGCAACCCATGGTGCTCTCGTCCCTGCTGTTGTTTTAAAAACCGCGAACCGCTGACATGTGAGCGAGGGTAGGTCCCGCCAGGAAATAAAGAAGGCCAATAGAAATCCTTCGCAGCCCACCGTAGCATACTCTACTCTTGCTAGGGAAAGATTGCGCTACACCGCCACGTACAAAGATGTGGGCCCCGTTTTGCAACCCGTAGGAAACATAAAGCAACAGAAAATGAAGAACTCAGCGACACGTATCGGAACGGGGAGCCGCTGCCAAAGCAGGCAAGGAATGTACAAATGGGAGATCAAACTCACGGAAGCCAAAGACGGAGACGCTGGCGAAAGGGCCGCAGACGACATATGCAAGTGTCCTGGCGGAGCCGCTTGGAATATTATTTCAACAGAATAAATCAAAATCCTCATGAATGCAATCAAGAACTCTTACACTACCCATTTGATCACAATTTCCCTTTCCCTTTTCTCTTGTTCCTTGTACTATTTAGTAGCCAAAATATGGTTTTCTTCTGCTAGAAGAGACATTTGAACATTATTCAAGGAATCCTTAGTTACACTAAGCCCCACTGTAATCTCATCGACCTTAGCCTTGGTTTCATTGTATAAATTTGACGCCTCATCTGTAATCTTAGTAGCTATATCTCTATCAAAGGTCATGTGCAAGTAGGTTGTTTTAATTTCTTCCATAACATTCTTCATTGTTTGCAAATCAACAAGGGAAATGTTAAGCTCATTTTAACTTCTTCCATGCATTTTGAATTATATTTTTCATATGCCTATGTGCACTATCTAGTATAGATAAAAATTGCACTTCATTTTTAGTGGACCCCAATAATTGATTCCTCCAACTTTACTCATGAATTTTAAGTTCTTGCAAGTTTAATGTATTATCGTTATAGTGCATGCAAAAATTAGAACTTTCTTCATACCTGTCATCAATGTCTCTATCGCTGTCCCAAATATCATAAACCTCTCATTTACCATCTTGATGAAAATGCTCAACACTAGGTTGAGGATTCAATTCAACAAGGACACTATGTCATTGCTCAAAATTAGCTACATACAATATGAAATCAGATTTCTTTTTGAGATCAAAAATATCATCATCAATGCGATCCTCTATGCATAACTATGGAGATGAAGTTATAACAACACTATAGTCAAAAGGAAATTTATTCCAAATAGGATCTTTGTCATACTTAGGTGCCAACACACCCAAATACCAAGTACTAAAAGGTTGATTGCTATGTTTAGTAAAAAGGTTCTCACTGTACTCATGATTTTTTGCCCCTGTGAATAATTTACTCTCTAACTCATAAGTGCTTAAGTCATCATAAACACCATCACTAGGATAAGATATAGAATCATCATCATTAGTTTATTGGAGAACATCATCATATATGCTCTCAACATGCCCATAATTTGCACTAGTGTTATTAGATTCAAAGGATAGCTCTAATTGTGTGCTCAAGGTTGAAATTTTGCCACTTTTGTTGCACACATCCTCATCCATAGTGGTTGCATCCATAATCAAAGAATAATATTGAGGTCTTGTAACATATTCCTCATGCTCCATGACAAACTCTCCATCATTTTTTATTGCATTATCCTCCTCGATAACCAAGAATAGTTTTAGCTTTCCCTCACATTGTTTGAAAAACCCCTTAACCAACTCCTAAGAAACTATGGAAACATCTTGTTCATGCCTCATAATAGCCAAAAAAATAGATAAAAGGGGTTGGGGAATATTATCATATTCTTCAATGATTAGGACCTGACATGCATGTAAGAAAACACATCTTCTCCAAGATCCTTGTTGATAATTTCTATGAAATAATGAAACATTTGGAGAGTTAGATCTTCACATTATAAATCAATCAAAAGATAATGGGTTTGGGCTCTTGCCATCACCTCCAACATCTTAACCCTATTACGTAGGGAAATACCTTTGTCATCAAGCATCCCATGAAAGCTCTCAACAATCAGCTATAAAATCTTCCTCATGATATCATCTTCATAGGGAATCACAATAGTTGTAATTCTTGTGATCTCACTAAGGAAACTAGTGATTGCAAGTCTTACCCTTTTGCTAGGATGTCTCATGATCACATGCTTAGTAAAAAAAATCATGGATGACTCCATAGTCTATAGAATTTTCTTCTATTTAGATTGATCTATCACAAACACACTATCCTACACTACCTCCAATATACAAATCAAAGGCTCCTTATGTTGTTCTAAACACTCAATATCTCCACCAATGATATATAAATTTTATTACTAGCATCCTCTTTTCTATTTGACCCTATGATTTTAATTATCCTTTCAAAATGATGAATAATTTCTTTTTTTTTCCATGATTTTAATATTGTAAACTAACAACCCCCAATTCTAGAGGGCTAGTAGGAAGCTCTATGCATTGATACCTATATAAAGATACCCACTTATTCTTTCTTTTTTCAGAAGTTTTTTTAACAAAGGATTATCATCATCATGAGAATGTAAGACACATGTAAATAAGATTATATGTTGTCATAATTTTTTGATATTGTTTACAATTGTTTAGACAATGGTTTCCAAATACTTACAACATGATCATTCAATTTGATAATTATATAAAGCATTGAAGAATCATAGTGAAACCAACATAAAGTACCTTGACATAGGTGAAGAAATTGATAGGACCAGTATTTTAGAAGTGAATGGACAGATTGAGCTAATTGTTGTTCACTAATAACACTCCCAGGTAGCCGTGAAACTTCAATTTGTTCCTCCTATCAAACTTTATTCACTTGAGTTTGTGGACAATGAATTACAAGGTGTCCCAACTTAGTCACACACTAATAATGATAGGATATAACTAGATACAAGTCTGATATTGTTTGACAACATTGTTGCAAGTTGACTGTAAGGAAACTATAGATTGTGGTACCTTAACTCCATCAAAACTTAACATATTTATCTTAGCACATCCTCCCCTGCACATGATTAGACTTTCAAACTTTCATGTATCCCTTAATTGATGCAACTCAACATGGTTGAGGAAACACACAAGAATGGGGGTTGATTTAAGTTACAGTCATGCACATCAAATTATCCTTAGTGCTAAGAAAACAAGGAAAAATCCTCTTTAATTTAAAAACTCCTTAAATCTACCTTTTCTCCACTCAAACTTGCTTGCCAAAGTAAATACCAAACAAGGTGCCTCCCTTAAGCCAATGTTTAACCACAAAGTCTACTGCAAATTGAAACAATAAGAGGAAATTCCCTTTCAAACCTTGAAAAACTCACGAGGAGAGGGGTAATTTGTTTATAAATTAATTGGTGGTTTTTCACCACTTCAATTATTGCCAAGAGGGGTCGCCTAGCAGTAGGAAAGACTAAACAAAATACCCATCATTGCATCTTCACTCCATTAACCAACATATGCAAAAAAGAGGGGTTCAACCAGTCCTTGAATATCTTCATTATTAAAGGTCCAATCTACAAACTCCATAAAAAAAATGGCGATTCTTGAGGTAGAATCACTCCAACCAACTAGGGTGGATATCTCACCATAGAAACCTTCAACCGAGAAGAGGTTTTTTGTCCTCAACCAACAAAAGAAGAACTCTATATGCTCATTCCAACAACATCTCCTTAAGTTGTCAAAACATGCATGAACAAATGAGAGTTCAAAATCATATTTATAAAGTGAGGGAAGAATTAGGGAAACTTGACCTTGAATTTGAATATTTTTCCCTCTCATTTCTCTTTATTAAATGACATGAAATTACCCCAAGAGGGACATCCAACTTTCTACCTCCAAAATTGTGTTTAGGATTGCAATTAAATGGCATCCTATTCCAAAAATTCTCCCACTTGACATTATACATTGCAATTATTTTAAACAAGGAATCAATAATATAAATCAAGTACAAGACCAAGGCCAATGACCTTCCTGCACCATGAGAACTTAACTGTAGGAACTATTTTCGTAAGATAATTTGCAACATTGATCAACGTGTCAACTTTCTCAATCAATAGCTTCCCACTATCAACCATTTCTCACACAAAGTGATAATGAACATCAACATGCTTTGTATGAGCATGATACATAGGATTTTTGGCTAAACAAATGGCACTCTGACTATCACATTCAAGTTTAATTTGCTTGCAATTAAAACCAATACCTTTCCCAAGTCTCAATAACCAAACTGCCTCTTTAGAGGCATGTGTAGTAGCCATGTACTCTGCTTCTGTAGTGGGAAAAGCAACCGTGGGCTGCCTATTACTCATCCAACTAACCATAGCTCTAAACAAAGTAAACACATAGCCACTTGTCGACCTTCGACTGTCTAGGTCTCCTTCCCAATTTGAATCAACAAAAATCTGTATGTCCAATGATCTATGCATAATATCAATATCATTAGCACCATGATAAACCAAACAATAATTAGAAGTACCTCGTAAACATCTAAACACCCTCTTAACATAAGTCCAATGTTCTTTACCAGAGTTAGACATAAACCTACTTAGAACTCCCACTACTTGGGCTATATCTAGTCTTGTATAGACCATTGCATACATTAAACTACCAACTGCACTAGCATATGGAATTTTAGGCATTTCCTCATAATCAAAATTAGATTTAGGACTCATGTCTGAACTTAACTTTGTGCCAACTGGTAAAGGAATATTAATTGTTTTACTCTCCTGCATGTTAAACCATTTCAAAATAGTATCAACATAGTTGCTTTAACTTAAGAAAATATTTTTGTTACCTCTATCTCTACTGATCTCCATACCAAGGATATATTTTGCAGCCCCTAGATCTTTCATCTCAAATGTGCTAGAGAGTTGTGCTTTCAATTCTTTGATCATTACCTTGCTGTTACCAATAAACAACATGTCATCAACATACAAGATAATAATTAAAAGCTGATCATCAATAACTTTTATGTAAACACAATGATCTTTATCACTCCTAACATAACCAATTTTCAATGCAAAAAATTAAAAATTTTGGTACCACATTCTTGGTGACTGTTTCAATCCATATAAAGATCTCTTTAACATGCAAACCAATTCTTCTTTTCCTTTTACAAAAAAACCATTAGGTTGCCTCATATAAGTCTCCTCATCAAGATTCCCATGCAAAAAAGCAGTTTTCACATCCATTTCCTCTATCTCAAAATCATAAGCAACAACAATAGATAAAAATAATCTAATAGAAGTCAATTTAGTAACAAGAGAGAAGATTTCATTAAAGTCAACTCCCTTTCTTTGGGAGTAGCCCTTGGCTACTAATCTAGCCTTGTACCTTTCAAGATTACCATCTACTCCAATTTTCTTTTAAAGATCCATTTACAACCAATGGCCTTTCTTCCTTTGGGAAAACTCTCAAGATCCCATGTGTCACAAGTATCCAAGGATTCCATTTCCTCATGCATAGCTTGTGACCAAAGCTTGTTCTCATCTGAAGACACAACTTCCCTATAAGATCTAGGTTCATCATTAGTACTCATCAAAGCAAATATACAATGGAAATTAGGTGGGCTATACCTATCAATAGGATTTTGTTGTCTTGTGGATCTTCTTAAAGGGGTTTCTTCTTGTTCCTCAATATGCTCATCATGAGCATCTATCTCAGAAGAACTCTCCTCATGCAATCCATCCAATTGTTCTTCAACATGTGCATCTTCTTGCTTCTCAATATTTATTTCAAAATGCACTGTTCGAGAAGCATCCTTCTCCTTTGGTTGTTCTTCTCCTGAATAAGCTCTAAATTCCTTGAAAATCACATCTCTAGATAAAGAATTCTTTTGGGTTAGAGGATTCCAAAGCTTGTATCCTTTTACATTTTCACCATAACCTATGAATATGCATTTTTGTGCTTTTGGATCCAACTTAGATTGCTTTTCGTTAGGAACATGAATAAAATCCTCACAACCAAAGATCCTTAAATGTGCAACACTAGGATTCCTACCTAACCACATTTCATAAGGAGTTTTATCTTCAATAGATGAACTAGGGGATCTATTGATTAAATAACAAAAAGTACTTACATCCTCGACCCAAAGGCACCGATCTAGCTTAGCACTACTAAACATACTCCTAGCTCTTCCCATTAAGATTTAGTTCATCCTTTATGCTACTCCATTTTGTTGAGGTGTATATGGATTAGTTTTCTGTCTCACAATTCTTGCATGCTTACAATAATAATCAAAATCTCTGGAACAATATTCACCACCATTATATGATCTCATTTCACTTTTATCTTAGGGTGCCAAGCCATAATAGTGGCTTACACCGAGAGGAACAAATTTTGAATAAAATCATACATTTTAGAAAATAATGATTTAAGCCTTGAAAAGTTCCATTTAAAGGATTCCAATTGAAAAGGGTTTGATCAACCACCTTAGATCAAACCCCCTTGGATAGAACCCCGCTAGTTTTAAACCATACCTATAACGGAGTCTCCTTTACACCTATCAAAATGCCGATAAAAACCACTTTTGATTTACCTTTTGGGTGATCAAATGAATTCATTTAAAATTTATTTCAAATGATATGGTATTCCCTCAGAACAAGCTATCCAATGAATATAATTCTATTATGTTTTAGTTTTATATGTATTTATTTTTAAGTTTTATTAAACATAGGTTTTTCATCTAAAATAAATTTATTTGTTCTTCACATGTGGAAAATAGAAGATTATCAAAAAAATTGAAAATGTTCAGATATTGAAGTCCTGATCCAACAAAATTAAATTAAATTTTGACATATACAAAAAAGCACCAAGAGGCACGGTCAGAGCAGGTCTCAATTGTAATTGGCTTGACTTTGAAACTTGATTAAGGAAAAAATATTCAATAAAACACTATCTAACCAAGTGTAAGAACTAGATATCAAAGTTACAAATCTAAATTTAAAAGAATTAGAATTTATCCTTCATGGAAAAAGCTATGCTATACCTAAAGATACCTAAAGGCCACTTTTAAAATGTTGTTTTGAAAAAATAGTTTTCGTGGGAGATGAAAAAGAAGTGAAATCTGATTCCAAAAAAAATGATTTTTTTTTTTTTTAAATCTACAGACAAAATGTGATGACACTCTAGTTTGAATCATCTTCAAATTCCTCATGTTTTAGCTGCTATAGGTGCCTGAATGTGAAGATTTAGTTGGTGTACACAATTTCAGTTGTCCAATTGCCAAAAATTGTAAACCACTATTATGATCACCCCCTTTATGATTTGATTGTTTTGCAGCCAAAGCCTTAAATTCTTTAAACTTATTAAACACATTAGATTTGTTATGCATAAAATAGATCCAAGTGTATCTTGAGACATCATCAATAAAGGTGACATAATATCTAGATTTTCCAATAGAGTCAATATCCATAGGGACCATTACATCTGAATGAATAATCTCTAATAATCTTGTAGCTTTATTTATTCCATTAGGAAATAAAGATCTAGATTGCTTTCCAAACACACAATGCTCACAAAAATATTTTTTTCTAATATTATAATCAAGAATATCGTCAACCAATTTCTTATTAAGAATGGTCCTAAGACCTTTTACACCAATGTGGCCCAATCTATGGTGCCACAACATACATGTATTTTAAGCTTTAGTTACATTGGCTGATTTATTCAAATTGGAGGTATTAAGCTTAAACAAAGTCCCAATATAAGATCCTTTAGAAATCACCATATTCCCTTTCAACAATCTACAACCACCTTTGTAAAATATCACATGCATTCTAGAGTCATTGAACTTAGGTATAGAAAGTAGATTTCTATCAAGTCCTGGAATATGTAAAACATCATTAAGCATCTTAACCCTACCATCATTGAAACAAAACATTACCTCTCCTTTTCCAACAACCTTTGTTGTGCTATTATCTCTAAAGAAGACATTCCCTCCATCATATACAGTATACTTAGTGAACCACTCCTTGTTAGGAGTCATATGATAGGAGCAACCTAAATCAATAAGCCAAGAGTTATCAACAATAGTATTAGATGAAATGACCAATGCATCATTACCGTCATCCGAGGATTTCTCTGTAGAAGCATCAATATTCTTTTTCTTGCTCTTACAATCCTTCTTTACATGTCTAGGTTTCCCACAATTCCAACACTTTACCATACTCTTACTAGGGGTTTTAGACCGTCCTTTGGACTTACCATTTCCTTTCTTGTTTGCCTTAGATTCCTTTTCCTTAGGCCTACCTCTTACAAACAAGGAAACTTGTGATCCCGTTTTAGACTTCCTCCTCATCTCCTTTGATAGGAGAGTAGGAATTATATTGTCCATCTTAGGATCTGCACCACTAACACTGTTAGCAACAATTAGATTTTCCCAACATTCAGGTAAAGAACAAAGTAAAAAAATGCATTTATCTTCATCTTCTAGCTTTATATCTATAGATGCTAACTAACTTAGAATCAAATTAAAAGAAATTAAATGATGTGCAACAAAATCACCATCCTTCATCTTTAAAGAATACAACTATCTTTTCAGATACAACTTATTAGTAAGACTTTTGGTTTGATAGATATCACCTATCCTCTTACATAGTTTATATGTAGTAGTTTCATCTGAAAAATTCAAGAGAACAACATCAGGATATGTGTAGGATCATCATGGAAAAAATAGGCCCCTATGGCTATAAAATTTAGAAAAATCAGAAGCAGGAAAGTTGACGTAAAAATTTGAATAAGTTATCTATATTATTTCAAAAATATGTAAGAATAGAATTTGTAGCAAATTGAATGTAGTTTTTAAACTACTAGGTTCATTTTAAAAAGAAAAGAAAATCTATTTGGTGAAAATTTGAAATTCTCCAATGTAGTAGCACTTAAATTTTTAGGGAAAAAATAAGAAGTAGGTGGCTCCATTTAATCAATCTCTAACCACAATAAAATGTTAAGATTTTTATAAGATTTTAGATATAAGTAGAAGCACTCATGTGATGTGATGTATATTTTTTAATTTTTCCAAGCAAATAATTCCTTTTCACTATGAATTCTTTTTTATTACAACTTTAAAAAATATAAAAAAACTTGTATGTTTTACACACTCCAACTACCAAACTTCATGAAATTAATTTTATTTTAACTTCTATAGTATGCAAAGCATAGAATGTGACACATGTTTCATTTAAAAAGGCTACCGCTTGAAAGCTATAAATATTTTTGAATCAACCTATCAATTAGGACTTTAGTCTGCACTTAAGCAGAAATAGATAATAATTATTTATTAATTCAAATTAATGTATAATTTATATTGGTGGAAAGATGATAACTTCATTTAAAACTATTTTTGTTTCCATCAATCTTGGCAAAAAGTCATCACCACATTACCCTACACATACCCATCATATTGCCACTTTTGCCCATCCATGATCTTGCACATCAACAATGGCATAACATAATATTATGGCATTCTTGCCTCTTACCTTCTATCCCAACTCTCATATGACATCGCTGTAGGTGAATTTGTCTCATTACCAATAGCTAACCATTGATCTCTCTCTTTAAGGAGATCCTCCATTTTTAGTTTCCACATCTCATAATTAGATCCATTGAATCTTTCAATATCTAAATGAGAAGTAAAACTCATTGTAACACACTTAATTTCCAAAATCAGCAATAACACAATAGTAAAATTCCACTACAAACCAAAAAAAAGCCTTCAAACTTTTAAGAGAAAGGCATTCCAAACTCTACCCAACCATTAGCTCTGATACAAAATGTTGAAAATGGAGGTAATTATGTAGCTTTAAAACTTGTAAAACTATGAGATTGTAGATATAATTAAGTGTTCTTTGTTATAAATTCTTTGTGTATGATTATCTGTTTAGATTCATTTTACCAATTGTAGAAGTAGACAGAAGATTGTAGAAGAATGAGACAAGAAGATAGAAGTGACACAACATATACATGGAGAAACCCTTTCGGGAAAAAAATCCACCACCAGAATTAATAGTGCTTGTATTATTTAACCTTAGAACAAGATTACAATAACACTATATCAATCCTTGATTGAGATGCTTCTTTTACCTTCAACAATTCTTCTTCACAACCTACAATAAACTCTATAAAACTCTCTTCAACTTGTTGCAATTAATAGACAATAATGAGCCTTGAAGACTCCAAAGAATTATCAATTACAAAATTTTGAATCTCCTCTCAAAAACCTACACCTATTTTATGCAAGTAGAGTTTCATCATGTAACATGAAGTCAAAACCAATGTCTCCTCAATTTAGGTGCCCCAAACTGAACTCCTAACTGATCATTGTTCAAGAAAATATCTTCCAAGCTTCTCCTCAAAGTTGGCGCCCAAGAATGGGCCCACTTAACTTAGCCTTGTAAATATCTTCTCATGCAAAAGGTGTTAACTCCAAGATGCCAACTTGGTCGCCTGAGGTGGGTCCAAGTGAATCTTTGTTAAAATTGGAACATATTGATAGGAGAGAATGTTGGGAATTGGATGTTATTTAATTGCAATCCTAAACATATTTCATGTATCTCCTAAGTCCTTTGAAAGTGTTCCCCAACACTAGGATTAGAAAGAGATTAAATTCGAATGAAATGAACATGTAAATTGACATTTGTAATTAATTCTAAATGATAGGAACATGTGGGGATGCCAAAGAAGAGCTCCTACAAAATAGAAGCACATGGGGGGCCCACATGGAAGGTGGAATCCACCTTGCTTAGGTTAATTGATTGGAGAAAAGATAACACTTTAGTAATGCATGTAAAGATCCTAGAAGTTAGAGATTGATATTTACATGAGTGGAGTTCAATTCAATTCAGTTCAGTATCAGTTTAGTTTTGTTTAGTTTAGTTCAGTTCAGTTATTGTTTAGTTATCTTCAGTTGCATGTAGTTAGTTTCAGTTGAATGCTACTTGACTTCTATTTCAACTTGGAATGCATGACTACTAACTTCATTTGCATGATAGATAATAGGTGATACATTCAGTTAAGTGGGGACAATCAATCATGGATAATGTTTGAATGAATTGATGGAGATATATGTTTCAGTTAACAAAGATTGACTTGGAACCACCTTGGGTGCCCAAGTTGGCATCTTGGAGTTAACACCTTTTGAATGAGAAGATATTTACAAGGCTGAGCTAAGTGGGCCCATTCTTGGGCACCAACTTTGAGGAGAAGCTTGAAAGATATTGGTTTTGACATTCATGTTACATGATGAAACTCTACTTGCACAAAATAGGTGTAGGTTTTTGAGAGGAGCTTCAAGCTCTTGCAATTGAAAATTCTTTGGACTTCTCAAGGCTCATTATTGTCTATTAATTGCAGCAAGTTGAAGAGAGTTTTATCGGAGTTTATTGTAGCTTGTGAAAAAGAATTGTTGAAGGAAAAAGAAGCATCTCAATCAAGGATTGATATAGTGTTATTGCAATCTTGTTCTAAGGTTAAATAATACAAGCACTATTGCTTCTGGTGGTGGAGTTTTTTCCCGAAAGAGTTTCTCCACGTATATGTTGTGTCACTTCTATCTTCTTGTCTCATTCTTCTACATTCTTCTATCTAATTCTACAATTGGTAAAATGAATCTAAACATATAATCATACACCAAGAATTTGTAACAAAGAACACTTAATTAAATCTACAATCTCATTGTTTTACAAGTTTTAAAGCTATACAATTACCTCCATTTTCAACAAATTATACTTAAAAAAAAACTTTAAGTCCCAACTAGGCTTCCCACCTTTTGAGGCATAACATTAGCCTTAAAAAATGATAACTAACCTCCCTTTTAGTTGCCACACAAGGAGAAACACTGCCCCTCTTTTAAAAATGTTACCTTATTAGGCCAAGGGGTACACTTCATGAACCCATGCCCCTCTCACTTAAGTTATCAAGCAACATTATAAAACTTAAGTGATAATAATCAAATATTAATCCATCCACCATTAGAACTCATCAAGGCCATGAATGGAAAGCATTGTATTGACTAAAAAGGAATAGAGGCCAATCCATGTGCTAAAAATAACACTTACTAAAAATAGGGCCATTATCTTGGAAAAGACTCCAAAAAACCTAAAAAACCCACAAAAGCTCATTGATAACCTCAATTTACTCCTTAGAACATACTGCACTTTTGGAGAACCTGAAAAATGAGGACATTATAGTAGGTTCTTACATTGTGGTAACGTTATAGTAGGTTCCGATCTGCAAAGTTCCTTTGGCCTGCGGTCCTCTTCGGCTTTAGAGTCCCCGGATTCGCCGACCTTCGCGGTGTTGAAGGAGATTTCTCGATCTTTGCAGGCTGCAAATGCATATTTCATGGTTGATTTTTCTTGTATCTCAGATTGTAATCGTATTTTTGAGGGAGGGCCATATTTTTATAATCATGTTGGCTTGTTCATGAAACCCTAGTATGGGGGTTTTAATGCGACAGAGGATCTGCCTACACGGGTTCCTGTATGGGTCTGTCTTCCATGGCTACCGTTAGAGTTTTGGAGGGAGGATATTCTGCACCGGATTGCGGCTTTGTTGGGGAAGCCGGCTGCCATTGCTCAAAATACTTTGGATAAAAAGGTATTCTCTTACGCTCGCATTTGCATTGAAATTGATTTAAATAGCCCTCTACCGGATTCTTTGAAAATTTGTATTGGCTCTGCTTCATGGATTCAACCGCTGGATTATGAGTCCCTTCCTTTTTGTTGCCGCTTTTGTCACAAGTATGGACACCTTTAGCGCCAGTGCCCTCGGGCACCCAAACCTGCTGGGGTGTCTTCTTCACCCTCTTCTGGTCCTTCTGTGGAGAAAGCGGATAAAGGGAAGGTGTCTGCGGATGAGGGAGGGACTGATAAGGATGGCTTTATCCCTATTAAGCAGAGAAACAAAGGGAGGGGTCACAAGCGGGCCTATAAGGATAGTCAGAGTGATCAAGGAATCAATCAGTTTGAGGTCCCGGATAATCAGGCTTTGGAGGAAGGGATTCCTGTTGAGCTTTCTTCTGGGGCCACTGGCATGGATGTTGGGTTGGATACAGGGCTGGAGAAAGCGATTGTTGTGCAGAATATTTCTCCAGCATTGGAGCAGGGGAGTTCGGAGCCTCCTAGGGTCTCTGTAGATGTGTAGGATGATATTGTTTTAGCAGATTTGGCTAAGGCAGTGTTTTCTTTAGGTAAAGGGCGAGGATCGTCTCTTGCCTTGGGGGTGCTGCAACGCCCTCTCAAGAAGGGGCAGTTTGAATTTTCTTTGAAAGTTGGTCGTAAGAAGGATGCAGACAAGCTTAAATCTACTGGGGATCTATTGGTAGAATCTAGTGCTATTAAGACCCTTGAGGCCCACTTCTCTCAACCTTCCTCATGATTATTCTTTCATGGAATGCAAGGGGGTTGAATAGCACCCCCCGTCAAAAGGCTATTCAAGATTTGATTGTTGTTCATTCTCCTGATATTTTTTGTGTCCAAGAAACTAAGCTTTAGGTGGATCTCATGCTTCAACATGCCCCTCGTCTTTGGTTTTCTGGCCAGTGTTAGTGTATTGGGTCTCGGGGAACCTCTGGGGGTCTGGCTCTTTTCTGGGATCCTCGTAAGGTTGTCCCTCATTGGTGGATTTCCAGCCAGTCTGCTATTTCTATGGTGGCCTCGATTTTGGAATCTGGTGAGACTATTTTGGTTAGTAATGTTTATGCTCCAATTGATATTCATGGTAAATCCCAGCTTTGGGCTCATATTAGGTATGTTAGGTCATGTGCTCCCTTTCTGCCTTGGATCTTACCTAGTGACTTCAATGGTGTGTTGAGCTTGGAGGAGAAAAGGGGAGGGCTGCCTAGGCTTGGTCCTGCTTCAGATATGTTTTGGACTAATGTGGACTCTCTAGCTCTGTTGGATGTAAAACCCTCTAATGGAATTTTCACTTGGAATAATAGACGGAGTGGGCCTGAAGCAATTAACCAGCGGCTTGATCGTTTCCTTGTTTCTTGCTCTTGGGTTAGAGGTAGCTTGGTCATTTGCTCTGAGATCCTTGATTGGTGTGGCTCTGATCATTGGCCAATTAAGTTTTCGACTTCAGCTTTTCCAAATCCTAAGAATCCTCCTTTCAAATTTTAGCTCATGTGGTTGCGTGATCCATCTTTGGGTGATCTTGTGGCTCAATGGTGGCGGGATGGCACCCCTGTGTATGGTACAACTATGTATTCTCTAGTTAAGAAGTTGCAATTTGTTAAGTTTCATCTTAAGCGATGGAATAGGTTGAGTTTTGGTAATTTTCGGGCTAGGAAAAGAGAAGCATTGGACCGCCTTGCTATGATTACCGGTCAGATTCGGGATTTGGGATTTTCGGAGGCTCTTGGGCATGCTGAATCCCAGGCTCTGAAATTGGTGGAAGAGTGGGAGCTTCGTGAAGAGATTTTCTGGAAACAAAAGGCTAGGTTTGATTAGCTTCAAGAGGGTGATCAGAATACAGCTTTTTTCCATCATTCAGTGGAAGCTCGTCGAAATAAGTGCTTTATCTCTTCTCTTGTTAACTCTGAGGGTATTTCAATTTCTGCTCAACATGCTCTGACTAGAGAGGCTCGTCAATTCTACTATAATCTTTTTACTGAGGATTCTGGTCCTGCTGAGGCTAATGAAAATAGAGTCCTTGCTTGTATTCCCTCTTTAATTTCTAATGAAGTGAATGCTTCTCTTATTCGCCCGGTGACTTTGTCAGAAGTGGAGGAGGTGGTGTTTGGGATGAACAAAGGGAAAGCTCCTAGCCCTGATGGGTTCCTAGTTGAGTTTTTCCAAGAGTTTTGGGATATTGTGAAGCAGGATTTGTTGGAGGTTGTTCTAGAGTCTCTTCATAGTAAGCAGATGCTTCGTGCCCTTAATGCTACTTTTCTGGTTCTCATTTCTAAGAAGGAAGGTGCAGACAAACTTGATCTCTTTAGACCTATTGCTCTATGTAATGTGGTGTATAAGATTATTATGAAGTTGATGGCGGAGAGACTCAAATCTTGTTTGCCAATGATTATTTCTGAGGAGCAAGGCGGCTTTGTGGTTGGGTGACAAATTCTGGATGGGGTGGTGATTGCGTCTGAAGCCATTCATTCCATGGCTACCTCTCAGGATAGGTCTATGTTTATCAAGTTGGATATGGCCAAAGCCTATGACAGAGTTAAATGGAGTTTTCTTCAGAAGATTCTGCTGGCCTTTGGTTTTTCTTCTGATTGGGTGAGTTGGGTTTTGAGTTGTGTGACTTCTTCCTCCTTTTCGGTTATTGTGAATGGGGAACCTTCTGAGCTTTTTGGGGCTACTAGGGGCCTTCGTCAGGGGGATCCACTCTCTCCTTATTTGTTTATTATTTTGGCTGAGGGGCTTGGCCGTCTTCTTAAATCTCAGGTTTCACATGGCTTGATTCATGGTTGGCAGTGGGGGATGGGCTTGCCTACACTTTCTCATCTCCAATTCGTGGATGACACCTCTCTTATGGGTCTGGCTCGTATTAGGGAGGCTGATTCCTTCAGGAAAACTTTGGACATCTACCTTGTGGCTTCAGGCCAGAGAGTCAATGAGCAAAAGTCTTCTATTTTCTTCTTTAATACTCCTCAAGCTATCCAGCGTAGGATTGCTGCTATTCTGCGGTTTCAAATTGGGACTCTTCCCTTCGTCTACTTGGGTATTCCTCTTGCTGTTGGCCGTCAGCCCAGATCTTCTTGGCAGCAGTTGCTTGATAAGCTTAGGCGAAAGGTTACTCATTGGACTCATCGTTGGTTGTCTTCTGCAGCTAGATTGACTCTTCTTAAGTCTGTCATCCAAGCCCTTCCCATCTACAGGTGCTTTGTTCAAGTGGCTCCTATGTATTTCCTTAAGGAATTTGATGCTCTTTCTCGTCAATTTCTTTGGAGCGGTAATTTGTTGTCTTCAAAATGGAGCCTTGTTAAGTGGGAATCAGTGTGTAGACCAACGCAGAAGGGTGGTCTTGGTTTACGCTCTGCTATTTTGAATGGGAAAGCTCTTGCTGCTAAGCTTTATTGGCGCTGGTGCACCCATCAACACCAATTATGGGCCCGTATTCTCAACCTTAAATATCTTCGGGGTGTTGCTTCTTTTGAGGTCCCTCGCTATCCTCTGGAAGGGAGTGGTTCTATGATTTGGCATACTTTGAAAGTGGGAGCGCAGTTGATTAAGGATGCTCTTTTTTGGATCTGTCACTCGGGGTCACAGGCTCTTTTCTGGTTAGATTCTTGGGATGGTCACCCTCCTATTCTTTCTTCTTTTCCTCACCTCCAACCTCTTTCTGAGGTTTTTAGGGCTGCTGGTTGGGATACTGTGGAGCATTATAAGGTGGCGCAGCATGATGGTCTGGTTCTACGTTTTCGTTGGAAGCACCCTTCTGAGTGGCCTCCAGGAGGGTCTGAGGGGGATAGGCGTGAGCTTGCCCAACTTTTGGCTTCCCGTGCTTGTAATTCTTTGAGAGGACCTGATGTCTTGGCTTGGGATGGTTCAGACTTGTCTAGAAAGTACTCTGTGGTTGCCGGTTATAAGCAGATTGGTAGGCAGTTGTTTGGGGACATTGAGGTCCCTTGGTGGAAGCAAGTTTGGTACAAGTTGTCATGGCCCAAGTGTAACTTCTTTATGTGGTTAGTGGCTCAAAATCGGTGTCTTACTTGGGATAATTTATGTAAGCATGGCTTCCAAGGCCCCTCTATGTGTGTTTTGTGTCATGGCTGTGAAGAGAGTGTCTCCCATATTTTCTTCCAATGCTTCTATGCTAGGGAGATTTGGCACTTCTAGTGGGGGGTGTGGAATACGACCTGCTGGCATGTTTCCTCTTTGGTGGAATTTGGGGAACGATGGGGCAGGGCCCCTGTTTCTACTTCCTTTCTTCAGGCTGCTTGGGCTCTTGGGCCTTCCTTCATTATCTGGAACCTGTGGTTGGAGAGGAATAGGCGGATCTTTCAGGATTCGCAGCTGATGGCTCCTCACCTTTGGAGGAAAATTTTACACTCCTTAGGGGAAACTATTGCGGCTAAGTGTGATATGACTATGTTGGTGGACCCTTGGGATGTTGGTTGTTGTAATCGTCTTCAACTTCCTCCTCCGCAACGTCAACTCATGCGCAACAGATGCAGGCATCCTACCCCGACGGTGAATAGGGATGGAAGATGGACCCCTCCTCCCTTGGGAGTCCTAAAAATCAACTCGGATAGCTCTTCTCATGGTAATCTTGGTCATGCTGGCATTGGAGGTGTGGGCCGTGATAGCTCAGGAGATGTTCAGTTTATTTTCTCTGTGTATAAGGGTCTTCATACGAATAATCTTTTGGAGGCTCAGGCTATTTTATTGGCTGTGGAGCGGGGTAGTCAATTGGGATGGCGAAGGATCATATGTGAGTCTGATTCCCAGGTTGTGGTGAACTTACTGAAAAGGCGGTATATGGATAATGTGAGTTGGCAGTTGGCTTTGATTGTTGAACAAATTCTCACTCTCTGTGCCTCTTTGGAGCATATTACTTTCAATCATATTCCCCGTGAATGGAATGGTGTGGCTGATTGCTTGGCTAAATGGGCTTCTGATCATATGCATGATTGGAATGTGGTGGATCGGGGCCAACTACCCCCGAATTTGTCTCATCAATTGGATCACTTGGTTGATCTTGATAGGGTCATTTAATGCCCTTGCTTTGTAACGTTTCCTTGGTTTAATAAAAAATTTACCTTTATGTTATTCTAGAAATTTTGGCCAAATAAAATTAGACGGCAAGAAAATTATCGCCAAATAAAATTGGACGGCAAGAAAATTGTGGCCAAATAAAATTGGACGAAAGAAGTTGTGGCCAAATAATTTTGGACGATAGAAGTTATGGCAAAGTAAATTGGAAGAAAAGAAAATTCGCCTAAGGCATTGGCAAGAAAAATTTCGAAAATCAAAATTGCCTTAGACAAAAAAATAATTTGCCATAAAAATGAAGGGGTTGAAAACAACACATAAAATAATTATTTTAATTATTTAATTTTCGACACCCCAAAGAGATAACCAAAAGAAAATCACCTTTGCCATATGGAAGACTTGATAAGAGGTCCATGGAGAATTTGACATGAAGTCCTCCAACATTTGAAGATAGATGGAAAAAGACTCTCAAAGTCCGCCATGGAAAAATGTTCACCAAGTCAGACTTGTAGAGAGAGAGTATGGCAAACAATTTGAAGTCTGATTTCGGGAGATAGAAATGAAGAGTTAAATATGGAATATGCTCGTGCCAAGATGAAAATGACGAATTGAGTATGAAGTTTGCCTTTAAATTCGAAGCAAAATTCACTTTGATATCAGGAGAGAGAGTGTTTAAAAATTCAGCACGAGGCCAGATTTCAGGAGAGAGAAAATGAAAATCTTCATCCAGCATTGGGATTGATGAATAATTTTCGCCATGGCTAAATTTAAAAAATAAAATCAAATAAATTAGCCATTTTGGAGGAAATTAAAAGCTTGAAAATGAAATTTATAAAAATCTTTCAAAGCTTACCCTGAAAAGTTATCTTTAGGAGAGAGAAAATCTAAATTTATTTATTTTGTTTCTTGCAGGTGGATGACTACACAAGGCGAATCTTCAAAGGAGAAAATGGCAAAGAAAGTGTAAAGTCTGACTTGAAGGGAGATGAAAGAAAACTTGGGAGTCCACTCTTGCACATTGCAAGACCAACAGGAGGTTCGCCAAGAATTTGGCATCATGAAGACAACGGCAGGCACATCATCAAGTACATCCAACTTACACAAGCCAAATTCAAAATTGAAGACAAATCGACCGGCGAAGTTTATTTGAGCACAAAAATGGCCAAAATCTTGAAGGTATTACAAAGTAGCCAAAATTTGGCTAAGTATGGAAATTCTCCACAGAAAAAGTGCCAATTTCCTCCATTGTGGTGAAGGCACAGGGGAGTTCCTCTCCAAATTCAAGGCACTTGAAGAAATTCCAAAGCAATCCGGAAAGAAAGACTTAAAAACTTAAAGTCTAAACAGGTGCTCCAAGGCGAGGTGAGAAGAAGAAGCCAAAGTCATCCAAGATCAAAGCACAAAGGATAAAGTCATCGGCAAGGAAAATATTCTAAGGAATAAGACCAAAGTGATCAAGGAAGACATCCAGCACGTTGAGGTGGCGCCTCGTCATCTTCCAGCCAATCAAATCATTCCAAATCAACATGCAACAACTTTCTATTTTATTTGTTGGTTCATATTTAGTAAAAAGGACAAGTGTCCTCGAATGTAATTTTCTCATTGGTCGAGGGGTAGCAAACCCTAATTAGGGTTTTATTTGTAATCTTGGCCGTTGATTCCAAATTAATCTTGGCTATTGAATTGTAATTGGGGAGCCTATAAATTGAGCTCACCCCCTCATTTGTAAAGTATGGGAGCATGTTGCAAAACATGTTGAGGTAAGCAACTGTTGTAAGATTGCCAAAGTAATAAGTAATGCATGCATTGTTCTGATGGTGATTGCTTCTCTTATTTTGGAGTTGTCATGGTTCTTATCCCTCATCATAGTTTAGATTTCTTCTCATGTATGTTAGATGAATGCAAGATTTGATAAGTATTGATTTGTGGTGAAACTTTTTGCTCATACTTTCTTTGAATGGATGATTTTCATTCAATAAGTAAAAGTTAGCTGAGCTTATTTTGTGGATGCTTAACTTCTATCGGATAATTGTTGTTCGATTTGATGGTAGTTATTCATGACATGAAAATCATAAGCACATTCCCTTGAAGATTGCACCCCCTTTGTGTAGTTGTCGTTGAGTGTGTCGAAGCAAAGCATGGTTATTGGTTCCACCAAGTCAATACCGTCTCTTGAATTCTTAGGAAGTAGACTAGAAATTCTAAACCTTTATCTCCTTTTTTCAATTTGTTTGATCCATGACCCAAGCAATAGAGCTTCATTGTTTAGACCTTCATTGTGAATTGAACAAGCCTAGCATAAGTCCCCTTGTCATAACCAGAAAATCACATCAAACCACAAAGCTCATCCACACCTAACTTAAACATTGGAATTACCGTATGATCTTACTTGCAATCTTAGCATACAAGGTAGTTTTTCAAGAGGGGATAGAGCGTCTTTGGACTCTTTATTCTAGAATGTTTGTTGTGTCATAAAACACGCACCAACAGCACCCCTGGGCACCAGGGGCACCGAAAGTTTCCAGACTTGGGATATTTTCAGTGATTTTCCAAGATTTGCATTTTGTCTTCTAGTTGAAACCTCTTCGTTTGATCTCGAATTCCAGGTGATTGGATGATCTGATGATGACACCATCGCACCGCTGGCGGTCAAGGACCAACAACTTTTCCTGGAAGCACAAACCCTAATTCCATCATCTGATGCCCTGAAAAGATGGGAACCTATCTCCTTCTGGGGCACCCATGGCTGGCAGACTTAGTCATTTTCTACAGATTTCCACTTCCTTCTTCGTTCTTCATGCATGTTCACCATCCCATCTTTTGTTCAGTGCTTGTGTGTTGAATCTGATGCCTGGCAGCTAACTAGCCTCCATTGATGACTTTTGAAGCTCCCGAAATGCTTTCTAAAATTGAAAAGCGGTGAATAGATCCACTAGGGTAGAACTGATCATTTCATGATTCTGACTGTACGAACCTGATGAGGAAGTATTTTGAGCCAATCAAAATCAGTTTGAACCCTAGCGGACAAACTTTCTATTTTTATAAATTTTCTATTTTTAGAAAATTTTGTCAATATCAGTTTCAAAAGAAACCCATTAAAAGTTACTATTTTTAGAAAGTTTCTAAAAATAGCAATTTTCCTAAAAAGTAGGGGTGAAAAACTGAGATTTGGGTTTTGTAAATTTGGTTGCTCTAAGCAGACCCAGATCGTCAGATTTTGGAAATTTCAAGTTTTTACCCCTCATGCAAGACATGCACACCCCAATTTTGACCTTTTTTTGACAAATTTGACAAGACTTTTACTCACTTCTTCAAAATGCCTGTGTAGCAAAAATTTTAATTTGGGGTACAACATAGTGAAGTGTTTTTGTTTTCCCAATTGAGGCTCCGACTTTGACTTTATTTTCGAGATAGGCTCTGACTTAGGATTTGTACCTTCTTTAGCTACTTCTCTTAGCTTTCTTCTTTGTTCTCTTTACTCTACAATCGATCCTAAAGGATCGCCTCACCTCTTCTTACGTTCTATGACCACTTTTGGCACCTTTTGATTCTTGTTTGGGTGCAAAGGCATTAATTTTGAGAGATCCAACACCTATCTATATTTCTTTCTTATTCCTCTTGGTTGCTTCTATCTTTGTATTGTTTCTTTATTTGTTGCCTTGATACTTCTCAATCCCGTTTGGCACATAGGTCTTGAATTATTAAGAGATGTCTTGCAAGGAGTCTTAGCGTACAATCAAGGAGTATGTCTACTTCCTTTCTTACTCTCAAGAGTATATCTACTTCCTTGCTTACTCTCAAGTTATCACAAATGACCTCTTGAGGGATTTGCCTCCATTCTGTTTCCTCCCATATATATTCGTTCACCGATATATCCCAAGGATTTACTAGGTCCTGTATGAGTTCATCTTCTCTTTCTTAATTGGACTATATGGGTTCTTCAATTGGCTGTCTCATTATATGGTCATTTTAACCCGACTTCTTTGAAAGCAATAGCATCAAATGCTAATTTTCTCTAATATATACAATTATTAAAGCACAATAAACTGAATTATACATACATGATTGCTTCACATGAGAATAACATACTAATGTAGAAGATATAGCAATCATTCTTATTTCATTAAATGCTTCAATACTCTTATGCAAAAATAGGGAAAGGAATGATTTTCCAACAACACAATCACTTTTCCTGACTACAGAACACGTATATAAGCTTACTGATGGTCACCAAAGAATTCCAATTGTTAGCAACTACCCAAAACTACTTCAAGCAACCAATAAATCATAACTACACTCGCTGACTAACTAAAGATACAAAATAACTAATGTAAACTACAGCTAATATATGTTTTAGTTATCTACACAGAGCATATAGCTGTCACATTTTTTTCATCCATAAGCCGGCATGTTACAGCATATAATTGTAGAGTGAGCACATACAAATAATTTAGTGGGATATGATATTTATTGGTATGGGAGCTCGTAGAAGTGTTGGGTGTGATTTGTGTTAGGCAGACTAGGAAAACACATATAATAAGAAACTGTATATCAGCTTTCAAACACAAGATTATTGATTCTAACCAACAATCTTGGATTGAATTTTAAGTCTTGGCCACATAGCTTAATATACCTCCAAATCAATCCCTGTTGAGTCAGCTAAGATATTCAAATTTCAAGATGAGGCCATCTTTCTAGCACAAGGCATTGATTGTTGGTTCACAACTCTTTCAACTTAGCACACAACCATAATGATGCACCACCTGACTTGGCACACACACTAAGCTTTGCAGATTGGATTTACTAACACTGCATGCTGTTGCTAACTTGCCTACGCAAGATTATGCTTCATAGAAGGTTAAAATCGCACATTAGACCATTAACACTAAGATTGCACTATAGGGGATTTGCCCTTTCAGGGGTTGGCCTCCATTTACATTTACTTTTTTGTACAGGGCTTCCCTTTTTTTCCCTAGTCCTTTGCTATTGTACCTGCTGCCCGTTGATCTATTTTTGCCTTTTGGTCATTTGTGGAAATTAATATATTTTCTTTCTTTCTTTGACATAGTAATGAAAGGTGAAATGAAATTGGACAAGAAAAATCTCTTCTAAGCAAAAATATAAATACTAGTATGGCTGTAGTTTTAACACAAATTTCTCCTCACCCATACATACCTCAAACCAAGTAGAAACTCTGTGGTGTTTGGAAGGCCTCAATACTTGTGAAAACTGCAGCAAAGATGTAGTTGCCATCATAGCTATTAATTTGATGGAAGTGGAACCATTAATCTGGAATATCTGTGATGTTTATAAACCATAGAAGCTCAGTCCTTTACAAGTAACTGGAAAAGAATTCAAGAAGAACTAAGTAATGACATAAGATACCTTTAAATACTTGAGACTTTACCACAATTCTTTTGAGCAATGACCCCAGTATTGAGACCCTAACCACACCAGAAATTTGAATTTCAATCACCAACAGAAGATTTCAACTACTGAATATCTATATTTGCAAACCATTTAACCTCCTCAAAACAAAAGAATAAAAATATT
>VDFB02331409.1:0-13330 GCA_007258455.2 Sequoia sempervirens | reverse complement strand
ACAAGCATGGTCTATCTTCTCTAAAGAACACAAAGACAAACTATTATTGGAAGGAGGGTCATCAAGATATGGAGTGGTATCAAGATCTCCATATGATTCTCAAAGGTATGTACAAAGAGAATAAGGGATCTGAAAATTTGACAAAGTGAATCCAAAAGGTCCTCATCATTTATATTCTCAAAAATAACTCCATAGATTCTAGCCCTAAATCCTTTCCAAATCATATACCTACTACATGTGTCTAGAATAGGAAATTCATTATAAAAATATGGAGATAGATTATCCTCACTGAGATGGCTGAGAACAACATTAATCCATTGCCTAAAGTTCCCTTTCTCCAAATAAACCATTATAACTTAACAATTCTTTAAAATTTTGAAGATAGTGCTTTCACAAGTATAAAAACTTCCAAAAAATAATTAAACATGATTTGCAGCAAAATTTGATGAATCCCATTGCCTAATATCCATGTTGCCACAGAGCAACTCCATCGACCACACAAGCACCAATCACCACACATAAGATAGCCTCTCCATAGCCTGTGAGACTTGCTAACACAAAATAAAGGGAGTAAGAGGCTATTTAAATAGCAACAATACTCCATGCGCTACCAATTTGGGATTATTCTTTTAGCAACAACTTGAATACCAACTTGGGCCCACTTCCTCTCGACTGCCTAGAAGCCCTAAAATTAAATATTTCTATTGCAAAATCTATAAAGTATAAAGTTTGATTAAAAATTCCTCCAAACAGTAAGGAAATGAATTCCACTCAAAAAATTTGTAGTAGAAGCAAAAAAATGCCTCCCAACACCAAAGAAATCGAGCCTTCAATCGATAAATTTATCACCTTCTACATAGAGAATGAAACATAGTTTCTAAAAAAAAATTCCTGCATGGGAAAAAGGAGTCGATGATGTGTTGGTTTCAGCAAAGAAATAAAAAATGACCTCTCTGCAAAAATAATAATCACACTTCCATCCTACACGCGTGTCTACAAACAACCATGGCTTGATGAACTCCTTTTGGGAAGTGGCTTGTAGACTGTTCCTCAGTCTATACCAGGACATCCAATTCTGAGTATGAGATAGTCGAGTATGAAGAGAAAATCAGCTTCTATGTCAATCACTGAGTCCGCAACATTTCACACCTCTCATAGGCACAAATTAAATTAAATCCACCACCTTCTTTTATTGAAATCATGGTATTTAATGAAGCAAATCAAGTCTCAAAAAAAATGAAAGCACTCAGACAAACAACTTGTTGTGGTTGCTATAGTAATAGGTTAAATACTTAATTAATTTAATCATATTGAATAATTAATTAAGTCACCTTTTACTTTATTTTCACTTAATCTAAACTTAGGCCCTTTAGTAATTAATTATTCATCCTAGGGTTCACTTTAGGGTTTTGATCACCTTTCTTAAGGATTGATCTCTTTGCAATTATTCACTTCTTGTTTATGCAATTTTTGCTTTAGGATTGCAAAGCACCTTGGTTTCTGGAGCAATATATTTGTGTTGTTCGAATCTCTTTTACGTGACAGGTTATTTTTCTTGAAGGTGATCATTGGGTTTTGTGAGGTTGGCTTTTACAAATTAAACATTGTAAGAACTTATGATTTTTTAAATGCACTGAGATAAAGTGCCTCTATATTGCACCTATATCATGGGATATTGCACATCACTTTGTGCCTTATTGTACTCGCACTATGATATAAAATTCCATGGGGGTTGATGTTTTCCTTTTTTGGCCTTCATACCTTTCTCATGCATGTGTGCCTTTGTTTGTGCATCTTTTATATCTTCTTGTAATTTCATGTCTACACATTCAAATATTATTGGTTCTTTATCATGCACTACATTTAGGCATTCAGTTTTAGTGTACCTATCATACCTCTCCCTTGTTAGCATTATGGGGGGCTTCTATTGTTTGTGTTAATGCTTCCTTAGTTTCACGTTGGAGTGAGAAATGTGTACAATATTTATTCCTATGTACTAGGAGGATGTAACAACTAGTTATCCATGCATTTTGGTGAGATGGATCACTTACCATAAGGACACTTTTGCATTCCTATTTCTGGAGGCGACCTTCCATTTTTCACCGGACCAGTTCTTCAGACTATTGGTACTTGTGCCATCTGTATCTTTGAGTTCTTGATGTTTTCCTTGGTTTTCCATCAAATTTGATTAGTGTCATTGGGGGCACTCATAAAGATTCTTGTCTTCTTGATCCTGATCATCATATGTTTCAATGGAGGTTCTTCTTTCAACATTTTAGCAGTCATTTTATGGTAGTATTTGCAATTATTCATGCTTTAGTGGTTTTTTTCATGTTCATCCTTTGTTCCTATCTTTTGGGACAATTTCTTATTGGTTGGGGGCTTCTTTGTCCTTCACTCTTGTTTGGAGGCTTCTTTAGTCCTTCACTTGTTCCTATTCTTTTTGGGACATTATTTTTTTGAGGCTTCTTAGTCCTTCACATGTATTTCTCTCTTTTGGAGAGGAGTTTTTCCCATGAGGTTTTCTCCTTTTCTCCTATTGTGAGAGATCTTTCATTTGTACATGGGTACATCATTAGGCCTAGTTGTCAGGACCCATCTTTGCTTTCATGCATTTTGTCCTTATTTTTTTAGCTTCTCCCTAAGATCATATTAAGGGGGTGTTAGAGTAATAGGTTATTACTTAATTAATTTAGTCATATTTATTAATTAATTAAGTCACCTTTTACCTTATTTTTACCTAAGCTAAACTTAGGCCCTTTAATATGATAGAGCCCTCAAAATGCTTGAAATTTTGAGTCATTTATGCTTGTTGTTCACACGTCAAATGTACCCATCATCAGGGTTTAAGGGTTGTATTTGGTTAGTATTTCCTTTAATTCTTCATCTTGATCATTATGATTTCACGTTGACTGGTTTTTCCAGTTCCCAGTCCCTTTTGTCATCATTTAAGCCATCAACATATATTTGTTACTGGCCCTGAAGACTTGAGGTTGTCAGTCGTATTCATTCATCCTCATGTCAGGTTTTAAATTTTGATTTATGA
This sequence comes from Sequoia sempervirens, assembly GCA_007258455.2. Lineage (NCBI taxonomy): Eukaryota > Viridiplantae > Streptophyta > Pinopsida > Cupressales > Cupressaceae > Sequoia > Sequoia sempervirens. Next base: position 10,284 of record VDFB02331409.1, on the reverse strand, counting down.
ATGACTTAATTCTAAGTCATTAATTCATGAGGGTGTCTTTCTCATCGGCCTAGTCTAGGCCCCTTTTACAAATTACTTTGTTTCATGCATAGGTTAAATAGTCACTAGATCACGAGGCTCCATCTGAGTCATTCCCCGTTGGCTCATGTATCTGAATTGCATACATGTTAAAAAAAGAAAGGTTAGCGAGAAGCTAACGCGTGTCCCAAGTATGGTGCAGGACCCACTTCCCACTATCGATCTTATGCCCTAGCATCCTCAACGAGCTGTTGAGACAAACCAGGTGGAATGATCACCACCATTCCCCGATGTCTCATGGAAATAAGATGCAAGCTCTTTAAGAATGGTGAGACCTACGAGATGTTTCCACATACACTCTGCAACTACAGGTTAGTGGAGCCCACAGGTAGACGGGAGTGTCTCGTCAGTGAACTCTTATTGGTCATTCATCTAAATTGGAATGGTGTGAACAATTCAAACAATCTTGACTAGATCGAAGTCATTCAAGAGGCCTAGCTCAGCTATAAATCAATGACTCATATTCAAAGTCACAAAGTACATCCATTGCAATTCTTTTGCTTCACGCAAGTAAGCATTAATGGTAGAAGTGACCCGATAGCCTCATTTAGTCTCGATCAAAACTTGTGTGTGGCCAATTCTTTCTTATTTGAGGTCCAGAGACATTTCATAGATAATACAAGGAGATGAAAAATGAATTACAGAGATTGTATCAGCTGGTACTAGGGTTTTGACATGGTTGAAAGTAGTAAGTACTATAAACGCAAATTCATGCTTTTTCTAGTTTCCTGAGCTAGGGTTTGCTTTTATTTTTTTTAAAGTGAATGTGTTTCTTGCTTTTCTTTCGTTGCTTTTAAAGTAAGGCTAACCTTTATTTCTGAAAATTTGTGGCCTTGTAAATTGCTAGAATTAGTTTTTCTCCTGGGTTGTAAATTACAATTAGGAGCTGAATAGGTAAAATTATTCTATCAAAATTTTCTTTGTGCATACAAACCTATGGCTCCCAAAGCACCTAGTGCTTCTTCTTCTTCTTCTGCCCAACCTAGGCCCCTGTCTCAGGATGTTATCAATTTACTACCCCAGTCTACCAGTAAAAAATTGGTGGGAAGGGTTTTGTTCCGTGGCACAACGGTTAAAGAGGGTTTAATAGATAAGGAATGTTTCATCAAAGATGTCAAGGTACCTTATAGTGGGTGGAAAATGTTTCAACATTGGTTTGGTAATAGAAATCTCGAGTCTCCTTTTAGTAACCCGTGGAATTTGAATATGGGAAGGTTGATTGTACCCAATGTACATATGGAGGTGGATCTCCTAAAAGATATTACATCAAAGTATGGTCCTATTTCTAGGGTGTTCAAAGCATATGATGGGGTGGTGATGTTAAAATTAACTTGTGAAGAAGTTGGAAAGTTTTTTGACTTACGTGAAAGGAATTCAAGTATGCTTCCTTTGAATATGGGTACAATCATGATAGACTATAACAACACAAATTTATTCATTAGGTCAAGAATGTTTCCCTCACACACTACAATGGTTGGAACAGGTAATCAAAGGAGAAAGGTTAAGATTGGTAATGGGGATCTTAAACCCTTCCCCAAACAGTCCTGGCCATGCCATGGGTGGCCACATAAGTGGTTTACACTTTTGTGGAGGAAGGAAATTTCGAAATTTCCACACTCTTCATAGCAAAGTGGTTCGGTTCAACCATATGGCTTGACCGAACCATTTGACTGGTTCGGCCGAACCAATCACCGAGCCTAATAAAAAAGTCATATTTAAGGTGGTTCAGCTGAACCTGGGTTCGGCCGAACCCCTTGAATATGACAAAACCAAAAAAAGTGCTTTCACTTTCACACTTTCACTGTGAATTACCAGTCAGTCACTATCCCTGCGCGCGGCGAACATAATCCGAACGGCGACCCAACAAAATTTCTCACCGGCGAAAGAAAATTTCGGGTCCTCTCTTCAAACTTCATCATTCCAATTCGCATATCGACCACTATTGAGCATGAGGTATTTAAAATTCCTTTTTTTTTTAGTTCAAAATGCATGTATTTGTTTAATTTCGAAACCCTATATGCAATTTTTTAAAAATTTGTTGAATTCAAATTGCACTTGTTTGAAAGTTTTTAAAGCATTTTTAATATAGTATTTTGTTTCCCCGTTTTGCATAATCCAAGGGTTTGAGTAAGGAAAAATGAGTTTCCTCTGAAAATTAGTGCAAAAAAACATTATAATAGCTCTCAACATAGTCTAAAAAATGGAGATAAATACATTCCTAAAGACTAGAAATGTAGGGTTAAGCTCACAAAATAATTTTAAAACTACAAATTTAGGGTCAAACTTGTAGATGAAAATGCAAATTTCATACATGTAGGAGTGAAGCGTGAAAGTCATAGCTTGATTTGTTAAGGTGTTATAATATTAAATCTTATAAAAAATCAAGAATCATATCATTGATTACGTACATTGCAATAAAATATCTCCATATAACAAATGAAGCTAGTTCAATATCTTCATGTAGTGTGTACAAATTGAAATATAATTGACTAAAACTATAAGTTACTCTTATTGAACAATTTCCTCATGTAGTGCGTATAAATGGAACCATTGATTGAAAATATAAATCAAACCATCAAGAACAAAGACTTGATTGTGTCTTCATGCCCTCAATTAATATCATTTACAAAGTTTGGTCTTGGGAACCATAAAATTAACAATTACATTCTCTACCCTATTATTTGATGTATTATAATGCAATTTTCTATACTCCCAAGCAAATTCAATGGTCGCAAGTTTGTAGAGACACTCTAGAAAAGGTCTATCATGTGTTTAAAATACTATTCATATTGTAACACTAGAGATTCTAAGTAATATGAGAATGCCTGCATAATTTTATATAATGTATTTTCATCATCACTAACTATAGTAGACTAGTTTCTATCACTATTCAATTCATCGTCTTTCATTAGTCCATCATGACTTGATTATTCATCCTCCTTTATATTTAGAGAATAAGAACAATATATAGAACCACTACAAAATCTTCACACATATCACTAAAAGTTGATGTTTGGTATAAATGTATCCACATGCAAACAAGAGCCACCTTTGGACATTACTATTATCAAAAGGACAAACCTTATTAGAGCGAATGCAAAAAGATGTGGGGCCAAAAAGTGGCCACCCCACCTTTTGGCCCCATCATATTAAGTATCAAGCATTAATGTTGAGGTACGCTATTCGAGGAAACTTGAATGATGAGTAAGTGAAGAGAGAGTGGGACTTTATTGTTCACAAAGTGGGAAGAAATAAAGGAAAAGGAAGTGGAAATAGGAAACATGTAGAGAATATGGAAAAAATGGTGGAAATCAAGGAAAGATTAAAAGGAAAAGAAAGAGGGAAAAGGGGAGTATAGAGGCAAAAGGAGGAAGAAGGTAGTGCAAATTATACATTTTTGAAGCTTGTGAAATTCGAGTATGTAAACCTTATTGTTTTTACTTGGTGGTAATGAGGTATGATTTTTTATGAAGGTTCTTTTTAGTATTTTTATATGTAATGTAAGAGAAAAAGCTATTCTTGTATGAAATTCTAGAAATCATGTTAAAAAGCATTAGCTTGTAATTTCTACTATGTGAACGGAAATCTATTGCTCTACCTAGGACATTTAGAAGCTTGTGTTGCATTCATGAAGCCAAACATAGTAGATATTTTTTTTACTTTATGTGTGTTATTGGAGATAGGGTTTTAGTATATAGAACCATACAATAAAATGGGGTAATTCCTTGTTTGAACTAAAAACCCTACTTTTTTTAGTGAAGGGATAGCTAGCTATAACATTTTGACTTTCACTTGTGAGTCTAAACACCCATATGGGTTATTCTTGCTTTGTCTTATGGATTATGGTAGTAAATTCTTAAGATGTATGTAAATCTAGAAGACCAATGTTGAATCTTTATTTGTTGATAGGCTAAATAGAGTTAGAACTAGTATGTGTTCATTACATGTATGCCATTCAACATTCATGCACATCATATATATGTGAGAGAGATAGTGATAAAGAGAGATAGAGATAAAGGGTAATATAGATAGATAGAATAAGCACAAACCATTTGCTATGAATATACACAAAATATTTATATATTGATCTTGATAAGGTCATGAAGACATACATAATACATCATGAAAATATCATATACAGTGACATGAGGCCAACATTGTCTCTTAGACTACAAAATATCACCAATATATATTCATGAAAATAGTTATGAATGTGTCATAAAGATATAAAAGTGTTTATGTACGTGTAGCAAATGCTATTAATGAAACATTATGCCTCTCTTTGCTTGACTAGAAACTGAACTTCGATCCCTTGAATTAGTTATTATCTTGCATTGTGTTGATTGTGTGTGCCCCTAACAATTATGCAACTCAACCTACACACACAAACATATTATAAAATTAGTGATTATACCAAAATTTATAAATAAATAAAATATTTTTTTAAAATGATACTAAAATAATAAACACACTTACAACAAACTAATACTCAACATCATCAACAAAGGGTTGTCCTCAAAAGAGGATGCTTACAAAACAAAACCAAAATGTGTGTGTATCCATATATACATATATATACATGTATGCATACACATATACATATACATACATGTATATACATATACATAAATATACATACACACATACATACATACATACATATGTGTGTATTTATGTATACGTATATATGTATGTATATATATACATATAGAAAATAAATGTATGTATATACATATATACATGCATATATACATATGTATGTATACATGAATGTGTCTACATATCTACATATACATATATACATATATACATATATACATATTTAGATATGTGCATGTGTATGTATACATATGTAGATATATTCACATATACATGAATATGTATGTATAGTACATGAGTAATTTTTTTAATGAAAACCATGTTTAGGAATGAAAATATCCAATCCCTTATGCTTCTAAACTAAAGTTTGCAATGCTTATGGTTCTTTTGGCCTTATAGATTCTTGAATCATTTTATAATATAAAACCAAAATATAACCTACTTTGGCTCTAATAATTGTAAACCCTTTAGGAATTCTAAATTGTTGCATCTTGTCTTGATTTTCCCACCATTGTTATTCCTTTTGAAAATTTTACAAATTAGGCAAAGAATCCTTGCACTTATATAGAGGATCCTTATGTATGTTCTTAAAATTATTTAAGGTTAAATGACTTAATCTAAAATAAAGGCATATAATGATCTCTTGCAATTGTAACCTCTTTACTAGTGTTCAAACATATTTGATACCTTAATGGCATGACATAGATGATGTTGCTTGATATTGCTTTATCCATGGATACCCAAATAAAATATGAGATACATCTAAAGAAGAAAGAATATGAGATAGAATAAGAACTTACCTCATCTTTTAGACCAAAAAATTAAGGTAAAATAATGTATCCTATAGTTTCAATCAACATATCATTAGTCAATTTTAAATAAACCCTCAAATATGCATATGCTTGTTGATAAAATGATGATAAAACAAAAATTATTCAATGCATACATTTTATTGGTGAGTAAGATCAATAAACACACCCTTACATGGTTCATGATCCACACAAAACCAAATGACCATTATAATTATTTGGTAATATCTCACAATGTGAAGAAGGTGTCAAAAAAATTAGCATACCTAAATCGTAAATTGACTTGTCATAAAGTGGGTGGGTAGCTTAGTGGTGGAGATTTGCATCCTAACTAGTTCATGGAAATTTCAACATGAGAGAATTAATAGTAAAATAATAATATCTTTTGACAACATAGGCATCCAAGTACTCATTCCAAGATTGTTGAAGATACAATATTAATACATTAGGATTTCAATTAAATATCACACTTTCCTATAAAAAAATCCCAATTGATCTATCTTTTGGTAGTGCATTTAGTTTGATATATTTTTCTTCCCCATACTTACAAGATTCCTTTATTATCGAAGCTTATTTACTCTAGTATGTTATCCTTGGTTCTCATATGAACTATATATATATATAATTCAATCAAGATCCTCTTATCATTACAAATTTAAACTTAGCTTATTTTTTCTCCCAATTTCTTCTTAATGAACATATGGTCTTTCTTCCTCTATTAGCCTACTCATGCACCATCACCAACCATGAATGAATCTCCATGAAGCTAAATACCCATTTGTACTTGGTTGGTGTAAGTTGGGATTAGTGTTCCATTCACTTAAAATCTTATCTTTAATGTTGCTTTTTTCTAAATTCTTTCTAAAGGGCATAAATTACAGTCTAGAGCTTTGATTTTAATATTTTCTTAAAATTAAAAATATTAATGAGTTTGATGCATTAAGCTAAAAAATATCAATTTGGACACCATTAAAACCCTCGAGAGACTCTCGCAAAGTGAAAATGAGCTCCAAAATTTTATAGTGTGATATGTGAGAAAAAATGAAAAGGTAAGCAATGGGCTCAAGATATTATTATAATAAAATTAAATAAGGAGATCGTGATGATTATTGTACTAGGAGTTACATTGGGAAGAGTGGAGCATCTTTTCATAATAGATGAGACTTATTGTAGTTGACATCTTCATCATAAAGCACTAGTATTGGGAGTGGTTACTATCAAGGTTATGGGATTTAAGGTCCTATATCATTAGTTCGTTTATATTTTGTGTACATGTTCCAATGCATAGTGGGGCATGGGTTCTTTTCTTGTGGACCATGATTTTTTTCCACTCATTACATAAATTAATTGATCATTTCTTGTTTCCCTTGCTCTATATATAATTTAATGTATGACATAAGGTTTAAATAGTGTTATGTAGAAATAGCCAAAACATTAGACTAAAGAAGATTGAGTGGATTGGATTGTTATAATCTTGTTATGAATATTAATAAAAGTTTCATATCTCTTTAGTAGTGGGATTTTTTGAAAGGGTTTCTCCATATTATAATTCTAGTGTTCATGAGGTTTGAATATTTATTTATTTTCTCCACTATTTCATTAATATTATTTGGTATATTGTATGTTTGATTAGACTTAAAGTGCCTCACCATTAGTTGATACTCCTACTATATATATTTACCTTGTTTGCAATAGTTTAGTCCATGTCAATAGTTGATTTGCACGCTTAATAACTTGGTGGGAATATCAAGTATTTTTTATTAAATATAATCAATAATCATTGTAAAATAAATTTTAAATCAACTATTAGTCTAGAATGATTATTTGAGTGCTAGATAAACCATTTAAATTTAACCTTCATAATATTACTCTAAATATGTAGTTTTACCAACAAAATGAATGATATTTATGTCTATTACATGACAATTACAAAATCATGACTATAATTCTTTAAATTATACTCATAATCTAATTTAATACTCATAAGATATTAAATCATTGTTTTTCTCAAGAGACGTGTAATTAAATATCAAGAATATTCTTTAGTTTATTAGTCCACAAAATAATTTTAATATAGTCCATAACATTCAATTTTAAAATTCATAGAGTTGTTGGGATATTATCATATCACTAGCTATGGAAAAATTTAGGACAGGGTGGGATATTACACTGCCCCCTATATTTGTGTGTTTTAGAGAAAATTAGCATGGAAGGTTTGCATTTCTCACAAATAAGAAAAAATCCTGAGAATAATGTACAATATTCTACTATAGGTTTTCATATTGTTGAGTTATGCCTTGCAAATTAAATGTGTATCTTTTCCTCTACAACAGTCCATTTATACATAGAACTATGGATTAATGGTTTTATTATATTATGATTGAATTATGCCTCATGTTGGAAATTCCTCTATCTCTTCTTTGCTAAAATACTTTGGAACTAATAGGATTCAATTGTGTTTTATGACATAGGTCTATATTACTACAATGATGTATGTATAGGTGTACATTTTAACTTGGTTAGCTTTCCTAGCAAGTTCTTCATTACAACAATCACTCCACCTTGTCACTCAATCAAGCCCACTAGAACATATATTGGAATTTAACCTCTTTCATACTAAAAGAAAAAGTAATCATTAATTATATTTAATTTACCATATAATTTGATCTAAGTAATGCATTTTATAAGATCTAATTGGTGTATTTACAAAAACTATTTTGTGTTTTGGGCATAGGTGGTCCTAGAAAATATGCATAAATAATAAGATAGACTATGGATTATCTTTTAAATATTGTTCACGGTTTTTCATGTCATATTTTTATAGGAGGTCCTCATAATTGGTATTCTTGTATGGTATTAGAGCCAAGCTAGGTGCATTTGACACCTATGTTTTGGCTCAAGGGAGTGTGTTGGAGAAATGATACACACCTAAGTCATAAAAAGACTCATCTGTCTTAATTACCATTAGCTCAATAGTGAGCATCCTAACACCAAATGGGAGGTCCTAAGTTTTGAATACTAGTTAATGGTCCATAGAAATTTCTATAAAAAAGTCAATCACTAGTACATAAGAAGAAGAATAAGTACCCTTATAATTTTTATTAATAACAAATTATCATTCCTCACATACATGAAATGAATCAATGATTTCAAGCTCACGTCAACATGTATATGTACCAATCGAAGACATGACCTCATATAAAACCATTTTATTAGATTTATTTAGTGTAAAATATTTAAATTTTCATTAGGAGGAGCAATTGAAGGATTGACCCCAATATTAACCCCTCAACCTAATTTTTTTTTTTATGAATCAAATCCTTAATCAATTATTCCTTAATCCCATAAAATGTTGAGTATAATTACAATTAACTCTATAATTTAATAACAAAATTCTTTCTCATTATATCTTTTGGGAATAACTTTAGATTTATCTAATGGCCTAATAGGAGGAAGTGTAATCATGCAAGCACTAAGTAAATTTTGAAGCACATTTTACAAAGGAAAAAGTTGGAGGCTTTAGAGTCATAATTATATTAGAAACATTTATGCAACATAGTATATGAAGGAGATCAATCATTGTACTAGGATTAATATTACTAGCCAAATTTGCAAGATCCAAAGAAAGGTTGTGTGCATCAAAGCTATATCTTGATTACCATTTTCTCAACAAGGGCCTAATGGTCAGATGATTCTTCTCCATTATCATAAATTTAGTATCATGCATATTCCAAATCATACCAATTTTAGCTTGATTCACAGCCATGGTGGGATTGAACTATGACTTCTTATAGTTAGGAAAAGAGGATGATTTTGGTATTAGAAGGAAATAAGGATCGAACAATGTTTAGATTTGATTAAGAAATTAGACAATGAGAAAGCACTTAAATCTAAAAACTAAATAAGATTCAAGAAAACCTTTAGACTACTTGGGTATCAAAGAATGTTTTTAATGTTTTTAATTAGAGTGTAGATGATGTTAATATACATTTAATGATGCATTTTTTATGTTCTATAATTTTTTGATGTTCTCAAGGCTATATAATTGAAGTTCATTTATGTTAACAACTATTAGATTAAATATTTTTATCCCCAATCATTTTCAAATGATTTTATACTTTAATCTTTGTATGATTTTATATTTCATTTATTCTTTCTTTCATCATTTCATTTAAAATTTGAACCATTTAAGTATGTTATGTTATAGATTATAGTTGTCTTCCAATTCTTTTTAAATCAAGTTAATAGTATGAAAATATTATTGATGAGTAGATGAATTAAATTACAAGTTCTATTTTAGATTTGTATTCTTTTTATCTAGATATATTATTTACCAAAGTCTCATTGTTTTTTTAGGTGTACTGTATATATATAACATGGAAAATGTAGATCATGTTTCACTTGTGCTAGAATCTTTGTTTGCAAATACTAGTAATGAGATAAAAAAATTAAGAGATTCATTAGCACAAGGTGCAAACCTAGGGATATATAGTGAACCATGCATGTTAATATTGCATAGTCTAGAAAAACTAAAAGATGAACTTGAGAGGACTAGTGCATATTCCCAAGACAGAGTGACTGCTATTCTTTCCCGCATGCGGGAAGAAGTACATGGTGGCGTTCCCCTTAAACAAATACAAGATAGTGTCACCGAAGAAATGATAAAAGCCACTTGTTTTCCATTTTATCAAAATGTGCGTAAGGTTAGGGGATACCAGGTCACTAGATGTGTTAATCATGATATGGCCTCATTGATCTACCCATGATTTCTAGCAACACATGGTATATACCCAAACAA